>JZLH01S0399083.1:160279-177921 GCA_001188425.1 Eucidaris tribuloides | reverse complement strand
TTCAGTAAAGAGTGCTCACTGTTGACGTAATTTTGACGGTTAGGTTCAAACCAAAAGACAAATATTTGGTACAGTCACAGGAGTCATCGGTCAGGGTCAAGGGTCAAAGGTCAATGAACTTTGTGCCAAACCTTAACTTCAGTTAGGAGTGCTAACTGTTGATATATTAGTTGTTAGCTCCTACATAGTGGGTTGCACTGGGAGAGGCATACCATCGACTGCACGCAGTCGAAATTTTCTAGTTTGTTGTGTGTAGTTTGATTTCATGTGAAAAGAGCCAATGCGTTTTCAAGTTAGGAGACAATTAAAGGTTAAGCCTTTCTGCAGGAACATGGCTAGCGGCCTTCTGCCGGATAAACGACGAGCTATGCTACTGGTGCATTAACATCTATGAATGTCTGCAATAATTTCTGTCATTGGATTCGTTGGTATCTTTTTTCGAAAATGTATATTGGATATGCAGCTACATGTATGCTTAAACATGTCATAATTAAAATTAATTTGCTCTCTATTTTATAACACATCCGCCATTAGTGCCTTACGTAGTGTTCGTATAATTTATCCATAATAAGATATTAAATATGCAGTTTTACAAAACATTTAAAATATGTTAAAATATAATCAAGATTTCATTAGCAATGTATTTCCGTAATACATTAGTTAGTTGATTAATAAATCGTATAATTCGGCAATTTGATTCTTTGGAATTATATTGATGAGACAATTGATATAGAGTTTATTAGTCAATTGAGACTTTATGCGAGGTTATTGCATTTATAAGATTACATCGCATGTTAATGATAAATCGGCCGACTATCACAAAAAACGCTGTTCAAAATATTTCAAACAACTGTTTACCGTTGTTTAAGCCTATCACTCTAACAATATTGTTTATTTTTTTTTAAACCTAACTAGGCCGGGGGAGGGGGCCTGGGAGGCCCCCCCTCGCGAAAAGTTTTCGCCACGATGTTTCATGACTTTTTCCTCCAAGTCTCCCGCATCTTTTAAGACCCAATTTGCGACGCCCGGGACGTGGTTCCGAAGATAAGCATAATTTTGTACATGCATGTCACACCAAAATTGCTCAAAACGTGATTTTGTGTACAATTTCAATACAAATTGTGTCTTCAGCCAAATAGTCATAAAATGTTAGTGATATTTTTGCTTTACTGTTTCAAATTACTTAATTTTATGCTGTCTATGTTCGAATAAGTGTCACCGACAAAGTTCATCGAAAAAACAAGAAAACAAAAGGTCGAAAAAACACGAATACGTAAGAAATTGCAAAAAACAATAAAATACATAAGAAATTGACCTGATATCGCATTTTTTCAAGTGATTTGCTAAGACACCACAAGGGTTTCTACACCAAAAATTAGTACATTTGGAGCTTTATTTAGTGAGTTAGAGCAAAAAGTACTGCTTTCACATATTAAGTACACATAAATTAGCATAATTAACTAAAAAACAATTTTGCATGAAAAAAAAATAAATATGCAATTTGTAGATCAAGTGCGGGCGAGCGTTGCGTGGCCAATTTCTCGCGATCGCGCTGTCGACGGCCAGATTTCAGGGGGGGGGGGGGTGAGGGCGGCCATATGATCTCCCAATTACCCCGGCTAGTTAGGGTTAAAAAACATGATTGGGACCGTCTTTTAAACAATACTGTTAAGAGCTTGAACACGCTGTTCAATTTTTATCCAATTATTGTTTATAGACGGATTCTGCAACATCATTGGTTGTTTAAGTAAAAACAAATTAAAACAATGTTGTTAGACGTTGACAGGCTTTAACAACGCGTAAAACAGCGTTTTATAGTTGCATTTATTTTTATTAATGTATATGATTTGTGTGACAATAGTCTGCATCATGCAAGTAAAATGTCCATAATATTCACACAAGTTTGATTTTAGGTACTCTTTATATTCGACATATAAATTACTGGTGTGCATTGGAAAGCTTTAAAAACTGCGCTTGGCAAGATTTTTTGCCAATGTTTGTTGTATGATTTTTCAGCAATTAGTGCAGATGTCAATGTACTCATAATTTTGTGTGAATTACATATGTTATTCTACGGTATATTTGTTTTTATCAAACATTGGATATGCAGTTATGTTATGCTATAACATCTGGAATCTATTAGTAGATTCAAAGACTTTGCATTGTATGTTACATCATCTACAAGTGATATAAGCGGTAAACAAGATTTCATCTTTCCACAGTCCATAAGGGGCAGGCCGAAATGCCTTATTTATCGGTGTCAGCCCCCTCCCCCCTCCCCAGCCTCCAGCGCGTAGTCGAGGCCGACCGTTCCGATCACAGGGCCGCTGGAAAGATATTGTTCCAATAGACTCGGGTCCGGGCCCAAGGCCAAAGGCTGCGCAAAATCCGGCCGTCAGGCCTTGGCCTCGACTACATCCCTGCCACCTCCCACTTTCCAAAAACTAGATGCTATTTGGCTGGTAAAAAAAAAAATTGCTGGCAGATGTTTTTCGTCGGTATCGGCTCTCCGTATACCCCCCCCCCTCCCCCCCCCCGCTTTTCGGATGTTGTTTGGCTTAGGATAGAAAAACAAAAAACCACTGTTATTCGGAAAGCAAAATTTTGACGCGGTCATATATATGAACAAGCCACCTTCGAAAATCATAGATACGACCAATGGCCTGCTATTGTGACAAAAATGATTCTAAAATGGAACCTTTTAAGAAACTCCCCTTTTTGCTAAGAGTGTGCGGTTTACGTCGCGAAGAAAATATTGCAGGACAACAAGTTTGTTAACCAGAGGTTACACAATTGTTCCTCCTTTAAGGGAACATTGGGATACCGTGCGACCGGATTGGATGTGGATTTCCACGTTGTGCAATGTTTTCAAAAATGTGCCATCTCAAATTCGCATTTATAGAGTATAACACTGCGTATAAAACTATTTTGCATTAATGGCCTTTATTGTAATGTACACAGTAAAGCGCCTGCTACATTCACCCTCAAAGACGAGGGAGTCCACAGGTGCACGCTACGGGGGGGGGGGGGGGGCGGCGCCCGCCACCCTCTTTTTTTAAGGTATGAAAGTCGGCGATTTAGTGTTTAAAAACAATCGCCCCCTCCCCTTCCTAAGACTTTCCTTCAGCGACTTTTCAGCCTGCTGATTTGGGCCAGCGAATTTGGGCCATGTATTGATTTTGGCTGGCCGAATTGGCGCGAATGTTTGCTGCCCAACGCGTACACCCCTCCCCCCCCCCCGATGAAGCGTACTTTCATATCATGAGTTGTTTCGCGCTGAATTTTTTAAAAGGACCAACGAATTTGGCCGTGAAACGAAATTGCTCCAGCGAATTTTCTACAACCCCCCCTCCCCCCCCCCCGACGTGACTTTTCGGCTGCGGGATTTGACCGCGAATTTGACCCTTTTTGGGGAGGGGATGGGGGCGAACATTTCCGAATCAGGATCTACCCTGGCGCCGTCTCTGGGGGCCACGGACCGCACACTTACTTTGGTTGGCTGAATGCATTCAAAATCCCACCAAAATATGTCCCTCGTCCATCCTGCTTGACGCCATGTTTCTTAAAAAAACACTCAAAACGTTCAAACGTATGTCTAAAAATCTGAAATATGTCATATGAGAGTACGATAAAATAAGATTAATGATGGTTATGTGAGATCAGTTTTTTTTTATCTTTAATTTATTGGACAAAAATATAATTTTGTATTAGCACCGGAAAAAGTGTACTAGGAATTATTACATAAGTCATGTAATTGCAAGCAATGGAGTAAGAAGAGATGTAATTGCAGATACAATTATCAATTATTACAGTCAGAAAAGTACGAAATGAAACGTTGTAAAGAAAATAACCTTCGGAAATTATTACAACTATTGTTTAAGCGAAATAAACGTGCAATGCAAGATTCACTTAAATAATTTGCTGTCCAACAACATCTTTAATTTCCTTCACAGAAAAAGTGCACCGTGATTATTTGTGCTGAATGGGACAGAGTGATTGATGAGGTGCCTTAAAGGCAAGGTCCACCCTGACATCAAGTTGGTTTTGGATAAAGCAGAACAATTGCAAAGAAATACTTAATGAAAGTTTAGCGAAAATCCACAGAGAATAACAGAGTTATGGCATTTTAAACGTTTAAATTTGTGACGTCACATTGCGAGCAGCTCCCCTATTCACTGCTGATATAAATTCCATAAAAGTTGCCGTTTCTCTCAGAAATTTGAAGATGATTTTACCTTGCATTCAATATATTATCAGATACATTATCTTCATATATGCTTCTATGAAAAAAAACCCATTCAGCTATCATTGAAACCATTAAAAAAATGCAATTTGTGGAAATTTATATTTACATGACATGTGGGGAGCTGCCTCGCCAAGTGACGTCAAAATTTAAAAGTTTGAAACCTCATAACTCTCTTATTCTTTGGTGGATTTTCGCCAACTTTCATTAATATGATTTCTCTATTGTTTACGTTTTATTCAAAAACAAACTTTATGTCAGGTTGAACCTTTTGCCTGAGAGTGATAGGCTAACATTTGTGGAACTTCAATTAAAAAATATGTCAAACTTTAATATCTGAGCTACATAGGTAAGTGTTCAAATGGGACAAATAAACACCCCTAGGAATACAAACAGTTTGGAAATTTATGCTTGTCACTGGCAAATATGGAATGAATAAACAATTAATACTCAGGTCGAGTACAAAATAGCCTTGATCTACACACATTTGGCCGTATTCTCATATATCGCTAAACCATCGCTAACCCAGTTGCCGCTACTAAGTTAGTACGCAAACCTGGGTTAAATCTCATTTCCTATTCTCAATAATTCTCAGAAAAAGTTAAACCACTTACCGTACTAGGTTAGTACGACAACTGAGTTTACTCTCATTTCCTATGGCTTCATAATTCGTTAACCACTTCACCGTTACTAAGTTAGTACGGCACTGGGTTTTCTTTAGCCGCGGGGGGGCGGGGGGGGCAGTGTCATTACAAGGTGTGCACATGCGCGTGTATGGGACAAATTCAAAGATGGACCCTTAAACAAGCTAATTGCAAAGTCGATCTCAGAATACCCTAATAAACAAGTATGTAATTATCGGCGATCTCAAAAGATACCCTTTTCAAGTAAACCTTCGTCAGTTCAAACCCTTTTTTCTTATTTTCGGCGATTTTGATCACCCTTTTCAATGTACGCGCCGTACATTCGTACCGACCGTGAAAAACAACCCTTTTACGCGTATTTTTTCACACGCGCATGGTGTTACACGTTTGTAATGCACACTGCCCCCCCCCCCCGGATCTTTTAGACTAAACGCGGGGTAGTTTAAGCGGTTGGTTTAGCGGTGGTTTTACTCACATCTCGACGTCTTTAAAAAGTTCGATTAATTGTGTTTTGAAAAATTGAAATAAAGTAATCACGACCTTGCTGAACGGATGGTTTTATTTAGCACACAAGCAGGATTATGCTTGATTCTTACTCGGAAAACAAGTTTACAAAACCGATTCGGGCTGTCCAGGAAGAAAAATGTGCATTTCTGCGACTGATTCGTCGCCTCGCCGCACGTTTAACTCTACACAAAAACTGTGTGACTGTTGCTAACACTGCATGCCGCCACGCGACGGCCGGGTTACTGTTCGAATCTGCCACCATTCCTGCCGAGTATTGCTGTGCACAATAATTCACATTCGGCAATCGTTTCATGTCAAACGAAACAACGCTAGTTTAGAATCTAACATAAACATGTTTTTTAAAATTCATTCATGTAACAAGTAATTCGAAACATATGCACGCAGTCGCCCTCCGGTCAAGAAAACGAATCCTTTAGTCAACCGAGTCGAGTGACAACAAACGACCAAAACGCCTTAATGAAAAGTAAACGCTGAAGGTGGGTATTTTCGAGAAAATGTCATGCAGCGTATTCTTCAGTAATGCATCATTAATCAGACCAAGCCCTTACGGTACATTTAATATCTTAAATTAATATCGTTAGATTCAGATCTAACTAAAGAAAGACCCCTCATCAGCGTAGACTTGACAATGTTGTCAGATACTTCGGCGTATATCACTTTCGGCAGTTTGGCGCAAACCATTGTATTGGCCCAATTCTGTTTCTATTTTCACACCTTACTTGAATTTCCTGGTGAAGCAAACAGGTTTCCATGATTTACAAGATGAAATTAGTTAGTCGTGACGACGGTGTTCGCAGGCGCCTAGGCTGCCATACATGCTGCCAATCGATCCGACATGAACGTTGATACGACATGCTTGTTTTGCTGGTAGCGCGCTCAATGATCTACCCACACGCGACTCCAGTGCAACGACGGTGCGCGTCCATTTTTAATAATAGCGCTATGTAGTGTATTTCTATGGAGCCGAGCGCGTTGTAGTGAGCACTAAAAAATCTTCGATTTGAGCGTACTCACTCGATCAAAGTTACCATGTAGTTAAACCTTTGCGCGGGGCTTTTAACGCAGGTTTAACGCGGGTCGAAACTAAAACCCCCTTATGAGAATAGCAAATTTGAAGTTAAACCGAGCGTGGTGGTTTAGTTAAACCCACGCTCGTTTTAACCCGAGCTTAGTTTATTTTTTATGAGAAACGGGCCATTAAGTTCTATGGGGAGGAATGGGCAGTGTGAATCTGGTCAACTTACGATTTTTCAGTTTTATTTAAAGCACTGAAATCCATCATTTTGAAATACAATTATTTTTCAGGCGCTCATCTTTAGGATCCGTTATCAAAGACATTGTAGCGTGGAGGATTATGTAGCTCAATTTTCTTAATATGTTGCAATGTCAGCCTTGTGGCTTTAATACGTAAGTTCACAGAAGTATAAAATTGTCACTAGACAGTGGACTCTATACTGTTTTTTTTTTTTGATATGGTCGGAAGTTGAAATTTCCTTTGTATTTTATGTTTTTGGCCAACTATGATGTAACTAAATCTCGATTGATAAATATTTCCTGTCCCACCGCTGTTCTCATAACTGAGTATATGTATTTGAAATTTATCTCTACCCCGTAGAGGTATTACGTCATCACAGGTTAAGATTAAGAAATGGTCCGCTGCGTGAGTTTGGGTACGTCAACAAGCACAAAGGTCTCCGTAGGTGTTCCGAAGCCCGAAACCCGGGTGTTCAAATCGCGGCGGAGGCCAGTTTTTTTGTTTTTGGTTTTGTTTTTGTTTCTGTCTGTGTGTGTTGTGCTGTTTTCCACTCAGCATATTTAGGTAAAATAACTTTTGAGTTTCAAGATTGTGTTCATGATTCGATACTAACCGAAATGTAGCTTATTCAGCAAATAAGGCATGTAAAGTGCACATAAACTCTTTCACTCTTACCAAAGTGTTGGGGCTGAAAAGTCGTTTGTGAAAATTATGAGCTTATGAATTTGAAAAAAGAATGCACGAGTGTCATAACGGTTCCCTGAAGTTCGAATTTTGACACAGCCGTTAAACAAGTCTGGACTTCCAGGCCCTGATTTTTGTTAACATCTCTCCTGCTGAATCGAAGCATTAAGTCAAGAATCACACGAATTAGTCTGCACGATTGTTAACCAGTCATTTGCTACGGATTGACTATACTCGAAAACTCCTGGGACGAAGCTACATCCAGTGTCTGGAAACCTCCATTACACAGAGGCGTTCGATCCTTGGGGGGGGGGGGCGCCCCCTCCCCCAAAAAATATGGGAGGGCAAAACTCGATTTGTCTCCCCCCTCCCCTAATAATTTTGACAACTCGAAAAAATTAATTAATATGAAAACCAGGGATGTTTAAAAAAACACTGGAAAGCACTATATAAACCATTTAACATGAACAAATTACCATCGAATATACGAAGTGTTCGTGCAGGGCCCCACCAGTTAGGTGGTCAGCCTGTCCCCCGCATAAAAAAAAGATCCGTGGCCCCTGTCAAAGGTCCGTTTTCTTGACTTACGCACCCCCTCCCCCCCCCAGCGAGTTCTGACTTCGGGCTCTGAATAAACACCTAACTCCATTGTGCTCAAATCGCAGTACTAATTTCCGAATTACTTGAAAATACACCACAGAACGAGGTTTTTCTTCTTGGAGTTTCAAAGATTCCCGAACCCCCCGCCCGAAACCATTCACTCTTTATTGCTTTTCAATTAATTATGGATTACTTATGTAAAATAACACATTTCTGTAAAAAATGAACATTACAAAATTGATCACGCTTTAATGCCAAAATTGCAAACATAACGCCTAACATTTCAATACCCCTATACCGACGCTTGGGTACGCAGTGCAGGCGCGTTTACGCGGGGGCTTTGGGGGGCTTCAAGCCCCCAAAAATCGCTTCAAGCCCCCCAGAAATTTTCGGACCAAAATGTTTTACCAATGAAAATATGATAAATAAACTAAAATGATTGCAGCAAAGCATTAAAAATGAATAGAAGAAGTGATAAGACTTTTATGAATGCTGGTATTACCCATGCCAGAAACGCGTCTTGCTTTATTACTATTTTCAAAAAGTTCCTACGCTGGCTCGTCGCTTCGCATCCCTCGACTTACACATTAACATTTTTTTTTCACAAAGGCTTACTTACTGTTCATCTTCTTGGAAATACTGACAACAAGCCATAATATTTGCATTAATAGCACGTTTAAATACGTAATTTATAGTGCTCTAGAAACATGTCTTTGTACGTGTATTTAAATTTCTTGTCGTGTGGATTCTCCATCCACTCGCCGTCTCCCGCCCCCTTGCAAGTATGTAATAGCGAATTACAGTTTTCACATATCTCGAACATCTTTCTGAAATCTTGAACCTCTCATCGAATATACGCCTTAAAAATATCAATTTATCTGCCTATAAAACACGTTTTTCTGTTTGTATTTTGAAAATGTTTCTAACGTGGGAGAGACCCCTCTCACACACCACTCCTCAGCTCGCGTCGCTCGCTTCCTCTTCACAAGCGCCATGACTACTCGCGTTCAGTTTTTCCACATACTTCCTGTTAGGCTACATTCTTTTGAAATCCTTGACTTACAATCAGCTAACAATCTTTAAAAAAAAACCTTCAAAAGTATAGGGTATTAAACCATGTTCTAAATCACGTCTTTCATATGGCGTATTTTTCAAAACTTTTCTGCCGTGGGAGGCCCGGTTATCCACAACCCTTCCCCCACACGGTTGCTTCGCTCCCTCGCAAGTGATACCCGATCCCTAATCTGATAAAATATACCATTGAAATATGAACTTACTATCCTAGAAACCATCTTTTCTACTGCGTATTTTTCAAAAGTTCCCACCGTGGGAGGGGGTTGTCCCCCTCCCACACCCTCCCGCTCAGTCGCTTCGCTCCCTCGCAAGTATGACTTCTCAATCCCTAATCTTGATAAACTATAACCAATGCCAAAAGACATATTCCATTGCCTAGAAAAACGTCTTTTCTATCTGTATTTTCAAAAGTTCCTCCTAGGATGGGGTGCCCCATTACAACACTGCTCACTCACAAGACTATAACTTCAATCCCCAATCTCCATAAAAACATACCATTGCAAGAAGAAATATTAAGAAAACCCATGTTTTTTTTCGATATTTTCAAAATGTTCCTACCGTGGAGGGGAGCATCCCCTCCCACACCCTCCCCCCGTTCGTAGGGTTTCGCGTCCCTCGCAAGTATCACTGCCCAATTACAAATTTCACATATTCCTGCTATCTTTTGGAAATAATTTCCCAATAATCTTTCATAAAATATACCTTTTAAAACATCATTTACCATGCCCAGAATCAGTATTTTCTATTGCGTATTTTCAAAAGTTGCCGACGGGGAGGGGTAAACCCCCCCCACACCTCCCCGCTCGGTCGCGTTGCTCCCTCGCAAGTTATGACTTCCAAATCCCCTAATTCTTGATAAAATATACCATTGCCAAAAGTATATGTTACCATGCATGGAAAGAAAACTCTTTTCTATGTGTATTTCCACAAGTTCCTGCCGTGTGAGAGAGGTATTCCTCCTTCCACAACTCCACCCCGTTCGGAGGTTTCGCTCCCTCGCAAGTATCACTGCCCAATTACAAATTTCACATACTCTTGTTCTTTGCGAAATAATTTCCATAATCTTCATAATACCTTTAAACATAACTTTACCATGTCAGAATCACGTCTTGTCTCTGCGTATTTTCAAAAAGTTCCTACGCGTGGGAGCGGGGTAAACCCCCTCCCACACCCTCCCCGCTCAGGTCGCGTTCTCCCTCGCAAGTATGACTTCCCAATCCCTAATCTGATAAATATACCATTGCAAAACGTATATGATTAACCATTCTTAGAAAAAAACATCTTTTCTATGCTTATTTTCAAACAAGTTCCTGCCGTATGAAGAGGGTATTCCCCTTCCACAACTCCCCCTGTTCGTAGGTTTTGCCTCCCTGCAAGTATCACTGTCGACTGTCCATTACAATTTTCTCATAATTCTGCTAATCTTTCAAATAATCCCTAATAATCTTCATTAAAACTTACCTTTAAAATATGTTTTTACCCATGCCAGAATCACTCTTTACTATGCTATTTCAAGAAAACAGTTCCTACGCTGGAGGGGTATCCCCCCTCCACACCCTCCCCCGCTCGTCGCCTTCGCTCCTCGCATTGGTTTCCGTCAAGCCCCCCTGTTTAGCCCCCCTAAAATTTTTGCTCTAGAACCGCGCTCTTGCGCCAGTGCTATAAAATCCTCATCTGAAAAATACCGTTGCCGTGTAATGCGAATGGAGTGTGCCGCCCCAATGAGTTGAACCATGTTACGGTACGGCCACCTGAATTTATGTCATGCATTTGATTATTAACCAAAAAGAACTGTTATTGTTTCTTGTTGTTGTTGCGGGTTTTTTTTTTTTTTGGACTCGTAATTTTGTCGGCTTTGAAAGTAACATAGGCGTACGCCAGCATTTTGCAAAGGGGAGGGGCTGCGGTGTTAAATCATGTCCGTCACGGTCCAAATCGTAGCGTCCAAAATTTTCACGCCCAAGTCAGAGGCGACCGAAATTTCATCAGTGTGTGGAGTGAGGCAGTGGTGGTTGCCGGCGAAATAAGTTTCAAGGGCCAAATCAAGTGTACAACCAAAAATTTTACGCGTCAAGGCCAACGGCGAAAAGTCGTTCAGTGGGGACATTCAAAAAAAAAAAAAAAAAAAAAAACGGGCGGGGGGACCTTCCAGTAAAAAGGTGGTTGTTTTACGTAAATGGAGTGTTTAATATCCCCTTGTAAAAAGGGGTTATTAGACACACAAAAACACCCCTGCACCTATGCTGCCAGTTCTCTATTGCGAACACCAGACAGATACACAACAGACACACACACTCATTACTTAATGTGACATGATTTACACAGACACATCTACATGCACATATACCCTGGCGTGTAAGATTGTTAATAATCACTTTTCGTCATTATCATCTTCCATCATCATTCATCATCATCCATTCATCATCATCATTACCATTATAATCATGGAATCTAACGTCTTCCCCACTCATCACGATCATGATCATTCGCATCCTCCTTCTCTTCTCCAACTACATCAAGGGCGTAGGCTGGGGGCGGTGCAACTGGGGTGCACCGTGCACCCCCCCGCCCCCCCCCCCCCGCAGAGCCAAAGGAGTTCCGCCCCTGGCAAGAAAAAAAAGAAATTTTCACCAGCCTTTTCTGCTTTCAACGCCAGATTTCTCATGTTTTAGTTCACCTCCTCTTAGAGATGTTTCACCTCCCACACCAAGTTAGTTCCAGCCTCGCAAGAGTGCCACCTCCCATGCCCAAACCAGCCTACGCCCTGTACATTCTTCCTTTCGTCATCATCGTCACCATCATTGTCATCCATCATCATATCTTCATCATTATCATTATATGAATCATCATTGATCATCATTATCATTATCTAGTGCGATTATATATTGACGTGAATTAATTCTCCTCAGTTTCTTTGAAAAAAAATGACGAACTCAGGTAAGTTCTGAACAGTTCTATATGCATGGTTCCCAATCTCTACTAGCGCGTTGTTCTTGCCTACTTTGCTTATTGTTGCTCAGCATTTAATTACTGATCCTGAAAATTGGGGTTTTGAGCGGAGATGATCAACATAATCACTTCGTCAAAATATATAGTTATATCTCGTAGCTAAACTGGCGTTTTTTCTTATTAAAGTATACACGTCAGGTGACTTCTGAGACCAATTTTTTAAGTTGATCCAAACTAGGATATGTTCGCAAAAAAATGTATATATATATATATAATTATATATTCTATATATATATGAAGGAGCTTGCAACCAAAAGGCGCTAAATCCATTTGGAGGATTTCAGAAAATCGATTGATTTTTTATACACTTACTTCTCATCCATTTAATCATCAAGTCTGAGTTGTACAAGTGAAAGAGTATTAGCTATAGGTATAAAAAATGTATTGTTAGAAAAATCCTGCATACGGCATGGTATTTTATGTATTTTTATTAATTCATGTTTTGGGGGATTTAGCGCCTTTTGGCAGAAAATGGTCCGATTTAGCGCTTTTGGCAGAAATCCATTTTGAGGTCCCTTTTGAGTGGGTCAATGCATTTGTGTAATTATGTGTAATTGCAATAATGGATTAGAGCAAATGTTTACTGAATACAATTAAAGCTCAGAGTGACATGATTAAGGAGAAAAAAAATGCCTTTAAGAACTAAACTGTTGAAAGGGAAAACCAAAGGTATACCAGCTGGAGTGGATCTCTTGGCTGAGAATGTCTGAGTTAGCTTTACGTAAGGAGAATCAAGCCATGAAACAGGCCAGCCAGTTTTAATTTTTATCGGGGCACGATACTTTAATTCTTCCTAGCTGAAAGGATTTTCTTGAACTTGTCTTACTTGCTAAATCAATTCATGAGTTATACTACATTTGTTTTTTCGAGCCCAATGCGAAAATCCCATGAAGGCTACACTACAAATTTGTCTGTTACAAGGCATACTCGATGGCATAATTTTAAATGAGTTCAACTTTGACTGCCCACATTTTCATAGAAGAATCCTTCCATAGTTTATTTTGATTCTAGATAGTTTTTACCCAAAGTTGAGGCTACCTCCAATGATGTCTTTACATACTGCATTTTGAACATGTGGAAACCATTCTCAACATTAACAACACCACCCCCCCCACACCACACACACACGACACACACTACACATCATGTGGCAATTGTTTTTTTCATAACATACCACTAGACACAAACATTACTCAAAAGATTGGCTTTAAGTATACTGCACAATAAGCATCATACAGTAGCCTACACATTTCATCATCATGAAGGTTTGGACACATCAGCATACCACATTACACAAGACGAATCGTACATACGACGATGTCATACACATGCAAACACATTCAACGATTTCACCTGATCGAAGATAAGTGACACATAAAATTGCCGTATTTCAGCGACTCGCATCAACACGTAACACAGGAGAAACATGACAGGATGACTGCACTGATTCTTGCCTTCATGCATCTGAAATGCTAATGCTGTCCTTCTTTTCTGATTGGGTTCAAAAACACCAAAATGGAAGGGCAGGACTTGAGCCAAATCGGAGTAAAGAATAAAAGAGTTGGATTTAGCGCCTTTTTGGCTGAAATCTGGAAACGGAAATAGCGCTTTTGTGTTGCAAAGCATAAATATTCATATCATTTTTTTTTATATCATTTCTAAAATGATTTTAGAACAACATATGCCTATTATGCGCATACACATGACAGAGGTCTATCCAAATCATGAAAAAACATGCCAACTTGCTGTGAAAAAAGTGGATTTAGCGCCTTTTGGTGCGAGCATCTTACATATATTATATATATATATATATATAATATATATATAATCTCTCTTCTTCAAGATTTGTAGTAATGAGTGTACGTATAAATTTACATAATTTGATTCTAAACGTATACTTTGAATATTATAAGATAGGGGATATGCGGTTTGCTATTGATCGTAACGATATTGTAATCAAGATTTGCTGTGATATTTATGCAATTTGATTTCAACGTATATATTTTTTACTAACATGCAATATAAAACAGTAGATGTTATCATTTTGTAATCAAGATTTGCAGTGTATCAATGTACGTATAAATTTGTGTAATTTACCTAATTTGATTCTAGTGTATATTTTGAATATTATAGGATAATGAAGAGTAGTTTGCTACAGATATAATCATTACTTTAATCAAGAATTGCAGTGATCAGTGTACGTATAAATTTACAAAGTTTGATTCTAAGTATATTTCGAATATTGTAAGATAAGCATGATAAGGGATATACAGTTTGCTGTTGATCTTAACATAATTGTAATCAAAATTTGCAGTGATCATTGTATGTATAAATTGTAAACTTGTATTTTTACGTATATTTTGATAGTATACAATAATGCACGTAGTTTGCAATAGATATCTATCTACACTTCAATCAAAATTTGCATTCCATTTTAGGACAAATCTCGTCGGTTTTCCGGCAGAAGGGCCCTAGCACATGTTCCCGGCAGAAGGGCCGTAACAGTAAATTTTCTCTAATTGCAGAAACTATTGCCTCATTTGATACTTGATATAAAATATCATACTAAACACAACAAAAAAGTAACTACCCCCTTTTTCAAACTGCCATAACATTTTAACGGAATAAGTCTTAGCAAAATAATTTGGCAGGAATATTTCTACACTCATTGACTAACTTAGGTATGAAAATGTGATTGATTCGTCAAGCCATACTTGAGTGAGCATGCATTAAAGGCAAAATGTCACTTTTCAAAAGTCACAAGGATAATTTTGGGGAATTTGTGATGCAGGATTTTGACAAATTTTCTTTCTGGTGAATAATTAAGCGCTATTTATGTTAATCATCTATCGTTTGACCCCCTTACACCTCCCCTGGCACTATTCGCATATTTTACACTTCAATGAGCTCAATTTTAAAAAAAATTCCATTTTCTCAATTTTGAAAGTGTAAAATGCATTAAGTTTATTGAAAAAATCAAAATCCGTTATATTTTTAGCAAAATTTATCTTTACATGTTGTACGAACATATTAGGTTTTAACCATGTCATGGTTGAGTGAGCACACTTTATGAACAAAACAAAAATGGCCATTATTAACCATTATTTTGGCATAAGAGATGACTACTGTGACTTTTTAAAAGTTACTTTTTTGCCTTTAATGCATGCTCACTCATGCATGGCTTGACGGATCAATCACATTTTCACACATATGTTAGTCAATATATGTAGGTATACTCCTGTCAATTATTTGCTAAAACTTATTTCGTTATAAAGTTATTATTGTTTGAAAAAGGGGGTAGTTACTCTTTTATGCCTCCGCCCCGTAAGGGAGCCGAGAGACATTATGTTTTCGGGTTGTCCGTCCGTACGTCCGTGGGTCCGTGCTTCCGTGTGTCCGTGCGTCCACACTTTCTTGTGGACAAGATTACTGAAGTACCGCTGGAGGGATTCTAATGATACTTGAACCAAGGGTAGGCCACTAGGCAAGGATGAATTGATTAGATTTGGGGACAAATCCGTCAAGGATCAAAGGTCAAAGGTCAATGAACTTTGTCCTAAAATGCCATTTTCTGCCCATAACTCCAGTTAGGAGTGCTACAGTTGATATAATTTGGTGGTTAGGTTCAAAACCGAAAGACAAATATTTTGATAGAGTCACAGGTGTCAAAGGTCAAATGAAGTGTCAAAGGTCAATGAACTTTGTCCCAAAATGCCATATATCTGCCTATAAGTTCAGTAAAGAGTGCTCACTGTTGACGTAATTTGACGGTTAGGTTCAAAACCAAAAGACAAATATTTTGGTACAGTCACAGGAGTCATCGGTCAGGGTCAAGGGTCAAAGGTCAATGAACTTTGTGCCAAACCTATAACTTCAGTTAGGAGTGCTAACTGTTGATATAATTAGGTTGTTAGCTCCTAATTAGTGGGTGCACTGGGCAGAGGCATACCCATCGACTGCACGCAGTCGAAATTTTCTAGTTTGTTGTGTGTATTTTGATTTCATGTGAAAAGGGCCAATGGTTTTCAAGTAAGAGACAATTAAAGGTTAAGGCCTTAATTCTGCCAGGAACATTGGCTAGGGCCCTTCTGCCGGATAACCGACGAGCTATGCCTACTGGTGCATTAACATCTATGAATGTCTGCAATAATTTCTGTCATTTGATTCGTTGGTATCTTTTTTCGAATAATGTATATTGGATATGCAGCTAGTATGCTTAAACATGTCATATTAAAATTAATTTGCTCTCTATTTTATAACACATCCGCCATTAGTGCCTCTACGTATGTTCGTATAAATTTATCCATAATAAGATATTAAATATGCAGTTTTACAAAACATTTACAAAGTATGTTAAAATATAATCAAGATTTCATTAGCAATGTATTCCGTAATACATTAGTTAGTTGATTAATAAATCTGTATAATTACGCAATTTGATTCTTTGGAATATATTGAATGAGACAATTGATATAGAGTTTATTAGTCAATTGAGACTTTATGCAGGTTATTGCATTTATAAGATTTACATCGCATGTTAATGATAAATCGGCCACTATCACAGTAAACACGCTGTTCAAAATATTTCAAACAACTGTTTACCGTTGTTTAAGCCTATCACTCTAACAATATTGTTTATTTTTTTTAAACCTAACTAGGCCGGGGGGAGGGGGGCCTGGGAGGCCCTCCCCCAGCGAAAAGTTTTCGCCACGATGTTTCATGACTTTTTTCCTCCAAGTCTCCCGCATCTTTTAAGACCAAATTTGCGACGCCCGGGTACGTGGTTCCGAAGATAAGCATAATTTTGTACATGCATGTCACACCAAAAATTGCTCAAAAACGTGATTTTGTGTACAATTTCAATACAAATTGTGTTCTCAGCCAAATATCATAAATGTATGAATATTTTTGCTTTTACTGTTTCAAATTACTTAATTTTATGCTGTCTATGTTCACATAAGTGTCACCGACAAAGTTCATCGAAAAAACAATGAAAAACAAAAGGTCGAAAAAACACCGAATACGTAAGAAATTGCAAAAACAATAAAATACATAAGAAATTGACCTGATATCGCAATTTTTTCAAGTGTATTTGCTAAGAACACCACAAAGGGTTTCTACACCAAAAATTAGTACATTTGGAGCTTTATTTAGTGAGTTAGAGCAAAAAGTATGCTTTCACATATTAAGTACACATAAATTAGCATAATTAACTAAAAACAATTTTCATGAAAAAAAAAATAACTATGCAATTTTGTAGATCAGGTAGCGGGCGAGGTGCGTGCCAATTTTCGTCGCGATCGCGCGGTCGACGGCCGAGATTTCAAAGGGGGGGGGGGGGGGGGGGTCGGCCATATGATCTCCCAAATTACCCCGGCCTAGTTAGGGTTAAACAACCATGATTGTGGAATCCGTCTTTTAAACAATACTGGTTAAGACTTGAACAACGCTGTTCAAATTTTATCCAATATTGTTTATAAGACGGATTCTGCAATCATGGTTGTTTAATAAAAACAAATTAAACAATGTTGTTAGAGTGACAGGCTTTAACAACGGTAAACAGCGTTTTATAGTGCATTTATGTTATAATGTATATGATTTGTGT
>JZLH01S0399083.1:146363-160254 GCA_001188425.1 Eucidaris tribuloides | reverse complement strand
AAGAAGAGAGATTATATATATATTATATATATATATATATATAATATATGTAAGATGCTCGCACCAAAAGGCGCTAAATCCACTTTTTTCACAGCAAGTTGGCATGTTTTTTCATGATTTGGATAGACCTCTGTCATGTGTATGCGCATAATAGGCATATGTTGTTCTAAAATCATTTTAGAAATGATATAAAAAAAAATGATATGAATATTTATGCTTTGCAACACAAAAGCGCTATTTCCGTTTCCAGATTTCAGCCAAAAAGGCGCTAAATCCAACTCTTTTATTCTTTACTCCGATTTGGCTCAAGTCCTGCCCTTCCATTTTGGTGTTTTTGAACCCAATCAGAAAAGAAGGACAGCATTAGCATTTCAGATGCATGAAGGCAAGAATCAGTGCAGTCATCCTGTCATGTTTCTCCTGTGTTACGTGTTGATGCGAGTCGCTGAAATACGGCAATTTTATGTGTCACTTATCTTCGATCAGGTGAAATCGTTGAATGTGTTTGCATGTGTATGACATCGTCGTATGTACGATTCGTCTTGTGTAATGTGGTATGCTGATGTGTCCAAACCTTCATGATGATGAAATGTGTAGGCTACTGTATGATGCTTATTGTGCAGTATACTTAAAGCCAATCTTTTGAGTAATGTTTGTGTCTAGTGGTATGTTATGAAAAAAACAATTGCCACATGATGTGTAGTGTGTGTCGTGTGTGTGTGGTGTGGGGGGGGTGGTGTTGTTAATGTTGAGAATGGTTTCCACATGTTCAAAATGCAGTATGTAAAGACATCATTGGAGGTAGCCTCAACTTTGGGTAAAAACTATCTAGAATCAAAATAAACTATGGAAGGATTCTTCTATGAAAATGTGGGCAGTCAAAGTTGAACTCATTTAAAATTATGCCATCGAGTATGCCTTGTAACAGACAAATTTGTAGTGTAGCCTTCATGGGATTTTCGCATTGGGCTCGAAAAAACAAATGTAGTATAACTCATGAATTGATTTAGCAAGTAAGACAAGTTCAAGAAAATCCTTTCAGCTAGGAAGAATTAAAGTATCGTGCCCCGATAAAAATTAAAACTGGCTGGCCTGTTTCATGGCTTGATTCTCCTTACGTAAAGCTAACTCAGACATTCTCAGCCAAGAGATCCACTCCAGCTGGTATACCTTTGGTTTTCCCTTTCAACAGTTTAGTTCTTAAAGGCATTTTTTTTCTCCTTAATCATGTCACTCTGAGCTTTAATTGTATTCAGTAAACATTTGCTCTAATCCATTATTGCAATTACACATAATTACACAAATGCATTGACCCACTCAAAAGGGACCTCAAAATGGATTTCTGCCAAAAGCGCTAAATCGGACCATTTTCTGCCAAAAGGCGCTAAATCCCCCAAAACATGAATTAATAAAAATACATAAAATACCATGCCGTATGCAGGATTTTTCTAACAATACATTTTTTATACCTATAGCTAATACTCTTTCACTTGTACAACTCAGACTTGATGATTAAATGGATGAGAAGTAAGTGTATAAAAAATCAATCGATTTTCTGAAATCCTCCAAATGGATTTAGCGCCTTTTGGTTGCAAGCTCCTTCATATATATATAGAATATATAATTATATATATATATATACATTTTTTTGCGAACATATCCTAGTTTGGATCAACTTAAAAAATTGGTCTCAGAAGTCACCTGACGTGTATACTTTAATAAGAAAAAACGCCAGTTTAGCTACGAGATATAACTATATATTTTGACGAAGTGATTATGTTGATCATCTCCGCTCAAAACCCCAATTTTCAGGATCAGTAATTAAATGCTGAGCAACAATAAGCAAAGTAGGCAAGAACAACGCGCTAGTAGAGATTGGGAACCATGCATATAGAACTGTTCAGAACTTACCTGAGTTCGTCATTTTTTTTCAAAGAAACTGAGGAGAATTAATTCACGTCAATATATAATCGCACTAGATAATGATAATGATGATCAATGATGATTCATATAATGATAATGATGAAGATATGATGATGGATGACAATGATGGTGACGATGATGACGAAAGGAAGAATGTACAGGGCGTAGGCTGGTTTGGGCATGGGAGGTGGCACTCTTGCGAGGCTGGAACTAACTTGGTGTGGGAGGTGAAACATCTCTAAGAGGAGGTGAACTAAAACATGAGAAATCTGGCGTTGAAAGCAGAAAAGGCTGGTGAAAATTTCTTTTTTTTCTTGCCAGGGGCGGAACTCCTTTGGCTCTGCGGGGGGGGGGGGGCGGGGGGGTGCACGGTGCACCCCAGTTGCACCGCCCCCAGCCTACGCCCTTGATGTAGTTGGAGAAGAGAAGGAGGATGCGAATGATCATGATCGTGATGAGTGGGGAAGACGTTAGATTCCATGATTATAATGGTAATGATGATGATGAATGGATGATGATGAATGATGATGGAAGATGATAATGACGAAAAGTGATTATTAACAATCTTACACGCCAGGGTATATGTGCATGTAGATGTGTCTGTGTAAATCATGTCACATTAAGTAATGAGTGTGTGTGTCTGTTGTGTATCTGTCTGGTGTTCGCAATAGAGAACTGGCAGCATAGGTGCAGGGGTGTTTTTGTGTGTCTAATAACCCCTTTTTACAAGGGGATATTAAACACTCCATTTACGTAAAACAACCACCTTTTTACTGGAAGGTCCCCCCGCCCGTTTTTTTTTTTTTTTTTTTTTTTGAATGTCCCCACTGAACGACTTTTCGCCGTTGGCCTTGACGCGTAAAATTTTTGGTTGTACACTTGATTTGGCCCTTGAAACTTATTTCGCCGGCAACCACCACTGCCTCACTCCACACACTGATGAAATTTCGGTCGCCTCTGACTTGGGCGTGAAAATTTTGGACGCTACGATTTGGACCGTGACGGACATGATTTAACACCGCAGCCCCTCCCCTTTGCAAAATGCTGGCGTACGCCTATGTTACTTTCAAAGCCGACAAAATTACGAGTCCAAAAAAAAAAAAAACCCGCAACAACAACAAGAAACAATAACAGTTCTTTTTGGTTAATAATCAAATGCATGACATAAATTCAGGTGGCCGTACCGTAACATGGTTCAACTCATTGGGGCGGCACACTCCATTCGCATTACACGGCAACGGTATTTTTCAGATGAGGATTTTATAGCACTGGCGCAAGAGCGCGGTTCTAGAGCAAAAATTTTAGGGGGGCTAAACAGGGGGGCTTGACGGAAACCAATGCGAGGAGCGAAGGCGACGAGCGGGGGAGGGTGTGGAGGGGGGATACCCCTCCAGCGTAGGAACTGTTTTCTTGAAATAGCATAGTAAAGAGTGATTCTGGCATGGTAAAAACATATTTTACCGAGAACGTGTAAGTTTTATGAACTATATATTAGGGACTATTAGACATAAGATTCAATAGATACAACTGAACCTTATGAGATACAATTGTAATCGTGAACAGTCGGACAGTGATACTGCAGGGAGCAAAACCTACGAACGGGGAGTTGTGGAAGGGGAATACCCTTTACATGACGGCAGAATTGTTGAAAATAAGGCATAGAAAAGATGTTTTTCTAAGGAAGGTTAATGCATATACGTTTTGCAATGGTATATTTAATCAGATTAGGGATTGGGAAGTCATACTTGCGAGGGAGAACGCGACCTGAGCGGCGGAGGGTGTGGGAGGGGGTTTACCCCGTCCCACGCGTAAGAACTTTTTGAAAATACGCAAGACAAGACGTGATTCTGGACAGTGGTAAATTATGTTTAAAGGTATATTATATGAAGATTTTGGAAATTATTTCGCAAAGATACAAGAGAATATGTGAAATTTGTAATTGGGCAGTGATACTTGCGAGGGAGCGAAACCCTCCGAACGGGGTGAGTTGTGGAAGGAGGAATACCTCTCTCACACGGCAGGAACTTGTGGAAATACACATAGAAAAGAGTTTTTTTCCATGCATGGAACATATACTTTTGGCAATCGGTATATTTATCAAGAATTAGGGATTGGAAGTCATACTTGCGGGGAGCAACGCGACCGAGCGGGGGGTGAGGGGTGGGGTTTACCCCCTCGCCGGTCGGAACTTTTTGAAATACGCAATAGAAAATACTGATTCCTGGGCATTGGTAACCTGATGTTTAAACAGGTATATTTTTATGAAGATTATTGGGAAATTAATTTCCAAAGATACAGGAAGTATGTGAAATTTGTATTGGCAGTGAGACTTGGCGAGGGAGCGAAACGCCTAACGAACGGGGGGAGGGTTTTTTTGTGGGAGGGGATGCTCCCCTCCACGGTAGGAAACATTTGAAAATATCGAAAAAAAACATGGGTTTCTAATATTCTTCTTGCAATGGTATGTTTTTATGGAGATTGGGGATTGGGAAGTTATAGTACTTGTGAGTGAGAGTGTTGTAATGGGGGCACGCCCTCCCTGGGGAACTTTTTGAAATACAGATAGAAAAGACGTTTTTCTAGGCATGGTATATGTCTTTTGGGCATTCGTTATAGTTTATCCAAGATTAGGGATTGAGAAGTCCATACTTGCGAGGCGAGCGAAGCGACTGAGCGGGGAGGGTGTGGGAGGGGGACAACCCCCTCCCACGGTGGGAACTTTTTGAAAAATAACGCAGTAGAAAAGATGGTTTCTAGGATAGAAGTTCATATTTCAATGGTATATGTTTATCAGATTAGGGATCGGGTATCAACTTGCGAGGGAGCGAAGCAACCGTGTGGGGGAAGGGTTGTGGATAACCGCCTCCCACGGCAGAAAATTTTGAAAAATAACGTCATATGAAAAGACGTGATTTAGAACATGGTTAATACCCTATATTTTGAAGGTTTTTTTAAAGATTGTTACTGATTGTAGTCAGGATTTCAAAAGAATGTAGGCCTAACAGGAAGTAATGTGGAAAACTGGAACGCGAGTAGTCATGGCCTGTGAAGGGAGGCGAGCACGCGAGCTGAGGAGTGTGTTGAGAGGGTTCTCCCCACGTTAGAAATTTTCAAAATAAAACAGAAAAGACGTGTTTTATAGGCATGATAAATTGATATTTTTAAGGCGTATATTCGATAGAGAGTTCAAGATTTCAGAAAGATGTTCAGATATGTGAAAACTGTAATTCGGTATTACATACTTGCAAGGGGGCGGGAGACGGGAGTGGGATGGAGAACACCACGACAAGAATTTAAATACACGTAGCAAAGACAGTTTCTAGAGCACTATAAATACGTATTTAAACGTGCTATTAATGCAAAATTATTATTGGATGTTGTCAGTATTTCCAAGAAGATGAACAGTAAGTAACTTTGTGAAAAAAAAAGGTTAATGTGTAAGTCGAGGAGCGAAGCGACCGAGCCAGCGTAGGAACTTTTTGAAAATATGTAATAAAAGACGCGTTTCTGGGCATGGGTAATACCATCATTCATAAAAGTCTTATCACTTCTTCTAATTCATTTTTAATGCTTGCTCAATCATTTTAGTTTATTTATCAAATATTTTCATTGTAAAACATTTGGTTCCGAAAATTTCTGGGGGGCTTGAAGCGATTTTTGGGGGCGCTTGAAGCCGCCCCAAAGCCCCCGCGTAAACCGCGCCTGGCACTGCGTACCCAAGCGTACGGTATAGGGGTATTGAAATGTTAGGCGTTAGTTGCAATTTTTGATTAAAGCGTGATCAATTTTGTATGTTCATTGTTTTACAAAATGTGTTATTTTACATAAGTAATACCATAATTAATTTGAAAAGGCAATAAAGATGAATGGTTTCGGCGGGGGTTCGGGAATGCTTGCAAACTCCAAGAAGAAAAAAAAACCTCCGTTCTGTGGTGTAATTTTCAAAGTAATTCGGAAATTAGTACTGCGATTTGAGCACAATGGAGTTAGGTGTTTATTCAGAGCCCGAGAGTCAGAACTCGCTGGGGGGGGGAGGGGGTGCGTAAAGTCAAGAAAACGGACCTTTGACAGGGCACGGATCTTTTTTTATGCGGGGGACAGGGCTGAACCAACCTAACTGGTGGGGCCTGCCACGACACTTCCGTATAATTCGATGGTATTTGTTCATGTAAATGGTTTATATAGTGCTTTCCAGTGTTTTTTTAAACATCCCTGTATTTCATATTAATTTTAATTTTTTCGAGTTGTCAAATTATTAGGGGAGGGGGGGAGCACAAATCGAGTTTTGCCCTCCAATATTTCTTTGGGGAGGGGGCGCCCCCCCCCCCCACAGGATCGAACGCCTCTGTGTAATGTAGGTTCCAGACACTGGATATGTAGCTTCGTCCAAGGATTTCGAGTATAGTCCAACCGTAGCAAATGACTGGGTTAACAATCGTGCAACTAATTCGTGTGATTCTTGACTTAATGCTTCGATCAGGCAGGAGAGGATGTTACAAAATCAGGCCTGGAAGTCCAGACTTGTTTAACGCTGTGTAAAATTCGAACTTCAGGGAGGACCGTTCATGACACTGTGCATTCTTTTTTCAAAATTTCATAAGGCTCATAATTTTCATCAAACGACTTTTCAGCCCCACACTTTGGTAAGAGGTGAAGAGTTATGTGCACTTTACATGCCATTTGCTGAATAAGCTACATTTCGGGTTAGTATTGCGAATCATGAACACAATCTTGAAACTCAAAAGTTTATTTTACCTAATTATGCTGAGTGAAAACAGCACAACACACACAGACAGAACAAAACAAAACAAAAACAAAAAAACTGGCGCTCCGCCGCGATTTGAAGCCCCGGGTTTCGGGCTCGGAAACCTACGGAGACCTTTGTCTTGTTGACGATACCCAAACTCAGCGAGCGGACCATTTTCTTAATCTTAACCTGTGATGACGTAATACCTCTACGGGGTAGGATAAATTTCAAATAGCATATACTCGTTATGAGAACAGCGTGGACAGGAAATTTTATCATATCGAGATTTAGTTAGCATCATAGTTGCCAAAACAATAAAATACAAAGGAAATTCAACTTCCGGACATATCAAAAAAAAAAAACAGTATAGATCCACTGTTAGTGACAAGTTTTATACTTCTGTGAATCTTACGTATTAAAGGCCACAGGCTGACATTGCAACAATTAAGAAAATTGAGACATAATCCTCCACGCTACAATGTCTTGATAACGGTCCTAAAGATGAGCGCCTGAAATAATTGTATTTCAAATGATGGATTTAGTGCTTAAAAAAACTGAAAATCGTAAAGTTGACGCAGATTCACACTGCCCATTTCCTCCCATAGACTTAATGGCCCGTTTCTCATAAAAAATAAACTAACGCTCGGGTTAAACGAGCGGGGTTTAACTAAACGACACGCTCGGTTTAACTTCAAATTTGCTATTCTCATAAGGTGGGTTTAGTTCGACCGCAGACGTTAAACCTGCGTTAAAACCCCGCGCAAAGGTTTAACTAGCATGCGTAACTTTGATCGAGTGAGTACCCTCAAATACGAAGATTTTTGTGCGCACTACAACGCGCTCGGCTCCATAGAAATACACTACATAGCGGCTATATTAAAAATGGACGCGCACGTCGTTGCACGAGTCGCTGTAGATAATTGACGGCGACATTGACAGCAAAACAACATGTCGTTATCCAACTTCATGGCGGATCGATTGGCAGCATGTATGGCAGCGCTAGGCGCCCTGCGAACACCGTCGTCACGACTAACAAATTTCATCTTGGAAATCATGGAAACCTGCTTTGCTTCACCAGGAAATTCAAGTAAGGTGTGAAAATAGAAATCAGAATTGGGCCAATACAATGGTTGTTGCGCCAAACTGCCGAAAGTGATATAGCCGAAGTTATCTGACAACATTGTCAAGTCTATCGGCTGATGAGGGGTCTTCTTTAGTTAGATCTGAATGCTAACGATATTAATTTAAATATCAAATGTAACCGTAGGGCTTGGTCTGATACTATGCGATTATCTGATAGAATACGCTGCATCGACATTTTCTCGAAAATACCCAGCCTTCAGCGTTTACTTTCAATTAAGGCGATTTTGGTCGTTGTGTCACTCGACTCGGTTGAGCTAAAGGATTCTATTCTTGACCGGAGGCGACTGCGTCATATGTTTCGAAATTAGCTTGTTACATAATGAATGATTTAAAAAACATGTTTATGTAGATCTAAACTAGGGCTTGTTCGTTTGGAGCATGAAACGATTCCGAATGTGAATTTTGTGCACAGCAATACTCGGCAGGAAGGGGCAGATTCGAACAGTAACACGGCCGTGCGTGCGGCATGGCAGTGTTTAGCAACAGTCACACAGTTTTGTGTAGAGTCTAAACGTGCGGCGGGGCGACGAACAGTCGGCAGAAATGCACATTTTTCTTCCTGGACAGCCCGAATCGGTTTGTAAACTTGTTTTCCGAGTAAGAATCAAGCAAATCCTGCTTGTGTGCTAAATAAAACCATCGTTCAGAGGTCCGTGATTTACTTTATTTGTCAATTTTTCAAAGCACAATTAATCGAACTTTTTAAGACGTCGAGATGTGAGTAAAACCACCGCTAAACCACCGCTTAACCTACCCCGCGTTTAGTCTAAAGATCCGGGGGGGGGGGGCAGTGTCATTACAACGTGTAACACCATGCGCGTGTGAAAAAAACGCGTAAAAAGGGTTGTTTTTCACGGTCGGACGATGTACGGCGCGTACATTGAAAAGGGTATCAAAATCGCCAAAATCAAGAAAAAAGGGTTAACGCGAAGGTTTACTTGAAAAGGGTATCTTTTGAGATCGCCGATAATTACATACTTGTTTATAGGGTATTCTGAGATCGACTTTCAATTACTTGTTTAGGGTCCATTTTGAAGTCCGGCATACACGCGCATGGTGCACACCTTGTAATGACACTGCCCCCCCCCCCCCCCGGGCTAAAGATAAACCCAGTTGCCGTACTAACTTAGTACGGTAAGTGGTTAACGAATTATGAAAGATAGGAAATGAGAGTTAAACTCAGTTGTCGTACTAACTAGTACGGTAAGTGGTTTAACTTTTTCTGAGAATTATTGAGAATAGGAAATGAGATTTAACCCAGTTTGCCGTACTAACTTAGTACGGCAACTGGGTTAGCGATGGTTTAGCGATTATGAGAATACGGCCAAATGTGTGTAGATCAAGGCTATTTTGACTCGACCTGAGTATTAATTGTTTATTCATCCATATTTTGCCAGTGACAGCATAAATTTCCAAACTTTTGTATTCTAGGGTGTTTATTTGTCCATTTGAACACTACTATGTAGCTCAGATATTAAAGTCTTGACATATTTTTTAATTGAAGTTCCACAATGTTAGCCTATCACTCTAGGCAAGGTTCAACCTGACATAAAGTTTGTTTTTAATAAAACGTAACAATAGAGAAACATATTAATGAAAGTTTGGCGAAAATCCACCAAAGAATAAGAGAGTTATGAGGTTTCAAACTTTTAAATTTGTGACGTCACTTGCGAGCAGCTCCCACATGTCATGTAAATTAAATTTCCACAAATTGCATTTTTTTAATGGTTCATGATAGCTGAATGGGTTTTTTTTTCATAGAAGCATATATGAAATAATGTATCTGATAATATATTGAATGCACAGGTAAAATCATCTTCAAATTTCTGAGAGAAACGGCACTTTTATGGAATTTATATCAGCAGGACATAGGGGAGCTGCTCGCATGTGACGTCACAAATTTAAAGTTTAAAATGCCATAACTCTGTTATTCTCTGTGGATTTTCGCTAAACTTTCATTAATATTTCTTTCAATTGTTCTGCTTTTATCAAAACCAACTTGATGTCAGGGTGGACCTTGCCTTTAAGCACTCTCATCAATCACTCTGTCCCATTCGCACAATAATCACGCGTGATTTTTCTGTGAAGAAATTAAAGATTTGTGGACAGCAAATTATTTAAGTGAATCTTGCATTGCACGTTTATTTCGCTTAAACAATAGTTGGTAATAATTTCCGAAGGTTATTTTCTTTACAACGTTTCATTTCGTAACTTTCGACTGTAATAATTGATAATTGTATTGACAATACATCTCTTCTACTCCATGCTTGCAATTAACATACTTATTGTAAAATTCCTAGTACACTTTTCCGGTGCTATACAAATTATATTTTTGTCCAATAAATTAAAGATAAAAAAAACTGATCTCACATAACCATCATTAATCTTATTTTATCGTACTCTCATATGACATATTTCAGATTTTTAGGACAACGTTTGAACGTTTGAGTGTTTTTTTAAGAAACGATGGCGTCAGCAGGATGGACGAGGGACATATTTTGGTGGGATTTTGAATCATGTACCAACCAAAAGTAATGTGCGGTCCTCCCCAGAGACGGCGCCAGGGTAGATCCGTCGGGAAATGTTCGCCCCTCCCCTCCCCCAAAAAGGGTCAAATTCGCGGTCAAATCGCAGCCGAAAAGTCACTCGGGGGGGGGGGGGGGTTGTAGAAAATTTTCGCTGACAATTTTCGTTTCACGGCCAAATTCGTGGCTCCTTTTAAAAAATTCAGCGCGAAACAATCATGATATGAAAGCGCTCATGGGGGGGGGGGAGGGGTGTCGCGTTGCAGAAACATTCGCGCCAATTCGGCAGCCAAAATCAATACATGGCAAATTCGCGGCCCAAATCAGCAGCTGAAAAGTCGCTGAAGGAAAGTCTTAGGAGGGGAGGGGCGATTGTTTTTAAAACACTAAAATCGCCGTAGCTTTCAATACTTAAAAAGAGGGTGCGGGCGCCGCCCCCCCCCCCCCCCCGTAGCGCTGCACCTGTGGATCCCTCGTCTTTGACGGGTGAATGTACAGGCGCTTTACTGTGTACATTACAATAAAGCCATTACATGGCAAAAAGTTTTATACGCAGTGTTATACTCTATAAATGCGAATTTGAGATGGCACATTTTGAAACATTGCACAACGTGGAAAATCCACTCCCAATCTCGGTCGCACGGATCCCCAATGTTCCCTTAAAGGGGAACAATTGTGTAACCTCTGGTTACAAGACTTGTTGTCCTGCAATATTTTCTTCGCGACAGTACCGCACACTCTTAGAAAAAGGGGTTTCTTAAAAGGTTCCATTTTAGAATCATTTTGCACAATAGCAGCCATTGGTGTATCTATGATATTTCGAAGGTGGTTGTTCATAAAACCGCGTCAAATTTTGCTTTCCGAAAACAGTGGTTTTTTGTTTTTCTAGCCAAACAACATCCGAAAGCGGGGGGGGGGGGGGGGGGTATAGGGAGCCGATACCGACGAAAAACATTTCTGCCAGCAATTTTTTTTTTTTACCAGCCAAATAGCATCTAGTGAGTGGGGAGGTGGCAGGGATGTAGTCGAGGCCGGCCTGACCCGGATTTTGCAGCCTTGGCCTTGGCCCGGACCCGAGTCTATGGAAACAATCTCTTTCCAGCGGCCCTGTGACTCGGAACGGTCGGCCTCGACTACGCCTGGAGGTGGGGAGGGGGGAGGGGGCTGACACCGATAAAAAGGCATTTCGGCCTGCCCTTTGGACTGTGGAAAGATGAAACTTGTTCTCCGCTTATATCACTTGTAGTGATGTAACATACAATGCAAGTCTTGATTACAATAGATTCCAGATGTTATAGCATACATAACTGCATATCCAATGTTTGATAATAATACAAATATACCGTAGAATAACATATTGTAAATCACACAAAATTATGAGTACATTGACATCTGCACTAATTGCTGAAAAATCATAAACAAACATTGCAAAAAATCTTGCTCAAGCGCAGTTTTAAACTATTCCAATGCACATCCAGTATTTATATGTCGAAATATAAAGAGTACCTAAAAATCAAAACTTGTGTGAATATTATGGACATTTTACTTGCATGATGCAGACTATTGTCTGCTATACATCTAGAATCTATTGTAATCAAGACTTGCATTGTATGTTATATCAGCTACAAGTGATATAAGTGGGAAACAAGTTTCATCTTTCCACAATCCAAAGGGCAGGCAGAAATGCCTTTTGTCGGTGTCAGCCCCCTTCCCCCTCCCCACTTCCCAGGGTAGTCGAGGCCGACCGTTCCGAGTCACAAGGCCGCTGCACTGGAAAAAGATTGTTCCCATAGACTTTGTACAAGTGACTCGGTCCGAGGCCAAGGCCAAGGCCGGCAAAATCCGGCGTCGAGGCCGGCCTTGACTACATCCCTGCCACCTCCCCACTAACTACAACGTGTCTCAAAAAAAAAATTGTGCAAGTAAAAACCGCCCTCTTTGGCCATTAGAAAATACTCTTGTGACAGGATGCTTACATCAACCTCAAGAACATAGTATTGGCTTTCAAATACTGTCAATTTTATTAAATTTGCTTGTCGTAATCTTGAGATATGTTTATCTAAATAAGAAAGGATGAACTCACAATTGTGCCACTTTTACTGCAGTCCATCGTAAAAGTGACACAATTGTGATTCCACCCTTTTGTTATTTGCAAGATATATCGAGATTAAAACAAGTAAATTGAACAGAACAAATAGCATTTGAAAGCTAAGACTTTGCCCTTGACGTTGATGTAAGCATCATGTCACACGAGTAGTTTGTAATTGCAAGAGAGGGCGCTTTTTACTTGCACAATTTTTTTAGACATGCTGCAGCACGTCTCAAAAAATTGTACAAGTGAAAAAAGGCGCGCCGTCTTTGAACAGTTTTAAATACTCTTGTGACATGATGCTTACGTCAACGTCAAGGGCAAAGTCCTAGCTTTCAAGTGTTGTTTGGTTTATTTAAATTGCTTGTTTTAATCTCGAGGTATCTTGCAAGCAACAAAAGGGTAGAATCACAATTGTGTCACTTTTACAGGAAGAAGGCCTGATACTAAGCGTACCTGATACCATTGTTGACAGTGGTAAAAGTGGCACATTTGTGATTTTACCTTTTCGTTGTTAACTGAACATATCTCAGGACTAAATCAAGCAAATTGAACCAAACAAACGGCTTTAGAAAGCTAAGACTATGCCCTTGATGGTGATGTAAGCGTCATGTCACAAAAATGTTTCTCTCATTACCAGAGAGAGCGCTTTTGACTTGCACAATTATTTTTGAGACACACTGTAGATGTTATTTGGCTGGTAAAAAAATATATATATTTGGCAGGCAGAAATGCTTTTCGTCTGTATCGGCTCCCGGCCTGCCCCCCGCTTTTCGGATGTTGTTTGGCTAGAAAAAAAAACCCCATTGTTTTCGGAAAGCAAAATTTGGCCGCAGATGAACAACTACCTTCGAAATATCCAGGATACACCAATGGCCGCTATTGTGACAAAATAATTCTAAAATGGAACCTTTTAAGAAACCCCATTTTTTTTCTGAGAGTGTGCGGGAGTGTCGGAGGAAAATATTGCAGGACAACAAGTTGTAACCAGACATTCCATAATTGTTCCCTTTAAGGGAACATTGGGGATCCGTGCGACCGAGATTGGGAGTGGATTTTCCACGTTGTACAATGTTTCAAAAATGTGCACCTCAAATTCGTAATGGCTTTATTGTAATATGTACACAGTAAAGTTCTGTACATTTACTCGCCAAAGACGAGGGATCCAGGGCGGCGCCCCCCCCCCCCCCACAAGATTTTCCTTCAGCGACTTTTCGGCTGCTGATTTGGCAGCGAATTTGGCCATGTATTTTTTTTTCGGACTGCGAATTTGGCTTAATTTTCTGCAACTCGACCCCCTCCAGCCCAGTGAGCGACCTTCCAGCTGCTGATTTGACCGTGAATTTTTGTTTTGCCAGATTTCTCGACACCCTTGGTGTTAAAGGGTACCTTTGGTGTTAAAAGTAATTATGGTGTTTAAATAACGCCCACATTGTTGAAATTTTACCACATCTATATATTCGG
>JZLH01S0399083.1:115996-128097 GCA_001188425.1 Eucidaris tribuloides | reverse complement strand
TATAAAGGGGGGGGGGGGGGGCGTTTATGACTGTCTACCAGTTGGTCAAGAATTAGGAGTGAGTGACATTAAATGATCAGATATCAGTGTAAATGATCCCCTCATTTGGTAGGGGGCTTTATGGCCTGGTTACCTGTAGGCTAGTTTACTAATATCAATTTATGGATATTTTTTTCTTAGACGGCCTGCTGGCCAGGTAACAAGATATTCCATGAGCCTGTTTATACCCTTACATATCATTACTTGGAATCCAACTTACATTTAGTTGTTGCTCTGTCGGGTAAGCCTTGGGCAAGCTTTCAGGTTATACAGACAACTTTGTTCAAAAGGTATGCAATACTATGCATAAAATTTGAATATGTTAGTAAACTGGTCTATTGGTCAAGAATTCTGAGTGAGTGACGTAAGTTGGTTAGATATTAGTGTAAATACCCCACTGTTTGGTATATAGACTGATGAGCGAACTATTGTGACTTTCTGTAGTCCTATCATTGGTATTTTACAAATCCCTAGTGATGATTATCTAAAATGTTTCGAAATTAATATTTCACGTTTGTCTCCAAAATTTATTTGCTTTTTTTTTTGGAGAAATGTAAGTATGACGGTTATTTATAATGATATGAACAAGTACATTTATCAGTGTACAAACTACCAGAGACTTTCACCCAGTGCTAAAATAAATATGTGGCTGGAATGTCACTCCTTCACATCCTCGTTTGCAAAATAGGAAGTGCTTGACAACCTCACTATGCCCTGTAAATCCACAGATGTTTGAAAACTGAATAGGAACTTTGGCGAGGCATTTGAGAACAACTACATGTATGAATAATAGAGGACTGCGGGAATGGATTTTGTTACATTCATTCAAAAGAATACCTTCACCAGTACATTACCATGTGCAATATGCAGAACCACAGGCCTTCATGAATATTTATTAGTAACATAGCTGTAAAGACCGATCTAGTGAGTAACGTTTGTGTGTATGAAATTGCTACATTGAAATATTGATGGTGTTTCCTTCTTCTGCGAATCGGAATAAGAAACTTATGTGTTTCTAACGATTAAATATTATTATTAATTACTCCATTTACTTCTTCTCCATGTCCATACTCGCAACGATCCTGATGTTTTTTTGCTCAGATTCAAACAGCCAGAGGACCGGGGCCCGCTCAAGGCAGCCATGAAGTGCATACTCCCTTGGATGTCCCAGCGTTGTGGAGAATGTCTGCCCAATGATTCCGAGCCTTCAGTTCTCCTCCAGAAGCTCATTCTCAAGATCTTTTACGCACTGATTCAGGTTTGTGAGATCTCAAGATCGTCGGTTGTCTGGCAGAAGGGCCCTAACCTATGTTCCCAGTGGAAGGGCCCTAGCATATCGTCGTGGCTTTTACGAACCGCCAAACAGTTGTTTTGGGGTCAAATTTTCGATTTTGAGTTTTCATCGTATTATGAAAGTACATAATATAAACTATCATGTCCCAAAGTTTCAGACGGTAAAAATGTTTACTTTTTGAAATATACGAGTTTAAAAACACCCCTTTCGTCACAAATTGTTTATCAGTTCGTAAAACAGGGGCGCAAGCGACGAACAGTACACAGAGGTATACGCGCACTGGCTAGGCGCGGGTTTTACAAACCGATAAACAATTTGGTGCGAGCGACAAACAGTACACAAAGGTATGCGCGCACGTGGTGGCGCGGGTTTTACGAACCGTCGAACAATTCAACGCGAAAATTGTTCGTCCATAGGCAATACACGCAACGATGGCGATACGCGAAAGCAGTGGATTTTACAAACTGCCAAACAATTTTATCGCTAAATTTTATGATATTGGCTCAAAATAATCAGTAAGCCAGAAACTAGAGTATTTATATTTGTCACTTTGCTAAAATTCAGTCATCTGTAACAGCGAGAAACAAGAAAATTTTTTGTTGGAAAAGTGCACTTTTTTCAAACGCGATTTTCTCGGAATTGCGTTTGCGCACCAAAATGAATTGTTCGCCGGTTCGTAATAGCCACGACGATATGTAGGGCCTTAACAGTAATTTTCTCTAATTTGAGAAATATTGCCTTACTTGATATTTGCACGTAACAAACTGATATAAAGATCTAAAAATATCACACTACCATGATTTCATGTGAAAAGAGCCAATGGTTTTCAAGTTAGAAACAATTTAGTGTTAAAGCCCTTTTGCCGGGAACATGTGCTAGGGCCATTCTGATGATAGTTTGTTGGTATAAAGAACCGATTCTCACCTAACTTAGTCAGTGTATAGCAAACAGGGTTGGGGTGGTTCTGTTTCAAAATCTTGGCCTTTTTTCACAACATTTTTCAATCTGCTGTCCAAACAAACGAGGAAAGAAGATTTGTGTTATGGTCGAGTTACAGTACTAGCAGAAGGCTATTGTAGTAATTGGGCGTTTAAGAGTAATTTATCATTCTGATCTGGATTTTTATTTTGAGTTATTTTTTTTTCTTTCAACAGTGTGATGAAACTATAAAATGTGCAATTTTTCTAAGAAGACTTTTAGAGAAGCAAGATTGATACTTTTTATTTAGCATGAGGTTTCACATACCATTAATATATGACCTGTCATAAAATAACCTGTAGTCAATCAGTCAGATAATCAATCATTTGATCAATCCAATAACCAGTCGACCAAATAATCGATCGATCAATCAATCAATCAATCAATCAATCAATCAATCTGTGACTAATTAGACAATCCCCCATTGTCTAAAAAGTTACATCAATTTGAAGTTAAAGGTAAATGACATGATTGGGGGGTAGTCCTCAACTTGGGCTGAAACTACTCTAGAATCAAAACTACGTAACAATTCTCCTGTGAAAATCTTGTAGTCAAACGTTGACTCATTCTAAAATAAAATATGTCAATATCCCTCGTGGGAGGCGAACCTGCTGTGTGGCTCTCTATGGGTCCTATTTTTATTGTGCCCCGATAGAATTAATGTTCATGCTTGATTCTCCTTAAGTAAACAAATTAGAGACAAATCCTTCCAGCTGGGAGATCCACTCCAGATGGTGTATAGTTAGTATATACTTCAACTCATTTGGTTCTTGGGGCATTTCTAAGTGTTTCCAATCATGTCCCTTACCTTTAACCCGTTGAAGACGGTTTGACTTTGATATAACACATATTCTCCATAGACCCCAATCCGAGATATCTTGTACTCAGTCTCCGATGGGTTAACGTTACACTCTGGAAGTCAAATAATATGGTTCTCAATGGTAAAGTTTGTCATGTTTAAGAGTCAAGCATTTCATTATTGACATTCCAAACAGAACATATTTCATCATGTTTTGGGGTACTCTGTGTTTCTCTTTGAACATTTCCTCATTTCTATTCCTCCCACCTGCAGTACAATCTCCCCCAGGATCTTGTTACCAGAGAGGTCTTCGCCCAGTGGATGAAAATCATCCAAGCCATTTTGGAGAAGCCTATACCTAAAGTGAGTAGTGATTTATTGAATAAAAAACAAGAATTTTTTTTAATACTTTCCAGAGAAGTGTTTTTTGCTGTGTGGGGTGTTGAGTGGGGTGTTGAGTGGGGTGGGGCGGGGGAAGGGGTGTTGATTTTGGGTTGGGTAGGGTCGGGTGGTAAAGGACTGGCAGGACTTGTGGGGTTAACTGACATTAACAATTGTGAGGAAACAAGAAATCGAATTTTAACAAAATAAATATGCAAGAAGAATGAAGAGGATGATTATGATGGTGATGATGATGATAATGATGTTTATGATGGTTATGATGATGATGATTATGATGATTATGATGATGGTGGTGGTGATGATGATTGTGATGGTGGTGGTGATGATGCTGATGATGTTGGTGATGACGATGATGATGATGGTTGTGATGATGATTATGATGATGATTATGATGGTGGTGGTGATGATGATTGTGATGGTGGTGGTGATGATGCTGATGATGTTGGTGATGACGATGATGATGATGGTTGTGATGATGATTATGATGATGATTATGATGGTGGTGGTGATGATGATGATGATGCTGATGGTGTTGATGATGATAATAATGATGGTCGTGATGATGATTATGATGGTCGTGATGATGATTATGATGGTCGTGATGATGATTATGATGGTCGTGATGATGATTAGGATGGTGGTAGTGGTGATTGTGATGATGAAAGATCAGGTTAGGGTTAAGATTACAGTTAATGTATGAAATAATCACCGGAGAAATTGTCGCCGGATCAAATGCCATTCACCCAAATCTATGTGTCGTTCTCCCTTTCAGAGTACCTTAGATTTCGATGTGGATGACAGACCGGAGTTGCCATGGTGGAAGGCTAAGAAGTGGGCGCTGCACATATTAGCCAGAGTCTTTGAAAGGTGCGTATTAGAACACCTCCCTGGAGGACAACTCCCACAGAGGACAAGTCCCATAAGGACAAATCCCCTGAAGGACAATTTCCCAAGGACAAGTCCCCACAAGACAACTCCCCCAAGGGCAATTTCCCAATTCTTTCAAACTTATGGTTTCACGTTGATTTTAATCCCTGAAAAGTGATGTTAGACTATAGGCTATAGCCCGTTTCTTTCGATTGTTTTTTTTTTCAGGGCCGCTTGGGAAAGCAGTTTTGCATAACTGAGACAGGCTGCAGTAGGCTATAATATAAAGTAAAACAGAATAAATTAAATGAATGAATAAATAATGAATAAATAAATAAATAAATAATATAATAAATAACAAACAAACATACAACTCATGCGCTCATTAAACTTTTATTCCCAAATCCAAAGTAGAAGTGTAGCCTAAGGCTCCCCCCCCCCCCCCCCCCCCCCCCCCCCCCCCCCCCCTCCTCCTGAAGCATACAAATCACAATTTCTCCATAATAATGCGACATTATAGTGAAATCAATTTCTTTTTAATTCAAATCTGTGTAGTAAATTTATTCAAACTAGGCGACTGTGATATCAATTTAATGAAACTATCATGTAAACATTAATTTCGTTGATTTACTTTTTATGATGGCCCTCCATAATAATTTGTAAAGAGCAATCGCGGGCATTGAATAAAGAACAAAAAACTAACGAAACAAAAACAAAAAAAGCAATTAACCCAAAAACTTTGCAAAGCCGAGATAGAACATGTAACGAAACACTAGGTAAATGCGCTGATTTTCTGACAGATTACCGCGGCCAGATTAATTAAAATTGGTTAGGGTGCGAGAAATTAACGTTCACCCACCTTCAGGCCAGGATTGACCCGTCAATTAATATTTGAAGATACCCTACATAAGGTCAACCGACTGCAAACTACCTGGATTTGCCGATGTGATTTCTACTTTATGCGCTACTGAAGGCGGGGTAATTGTTTAGGTTGCGCGATTGGAATTCGCCATGGTTGAAGCGGCTGGACGGCCTGATTTCGGAATTCCCATTGTCGCGCAGGCAGGCAAGTGGTATTGCGCCAAGAAGATTCTCGATTTATCCGAAGATTTGCGCTTGCGCACTACGCTGCATGTACACACGTCATGTCACAGGCTATTGTCGCAGCGCTCGCGCGCCAAGCCAGTATTTCCCGCGCGGAGGAATGAGAAAAGCTTGTTTTGACGCATATTTCACTAAAGTTGAATAATTTCCAGACAGGATGGATCCTTCAGAAACATAGAGACAACTACAACGCCGACATTTATCCCAGAATCGGAGAGAGGCATGCTGAAAAACAAACTCGATGAAGTGAGTAAGTTGGCGATGAATTGCTGGTTTTACACGTGTGTAGATCTCGGTGGTAGTTCATATACAAAATGCATGCCAACACGCCACAAAATATATATAACCATGACACAATGAATGAATGGCATTCGCGCCCGGTCTAATCGACATGAATTGCCATGCCGCTTCTCCATTGCGCTATCATGCAGGATCATGATCATACTGTAACTGTCCGTGCAATTTAAATTCTATGATTATTTCGTACTTATTACGTACACCATCTATTTTAATCTGATGTCAAGTCTCAAGAAAATGCTTGCTTGACTGTTGTCTGAATTGATTGTTTGTGAATGTGGATACATGCTGACTTCGCTGACTCGACTCGGACTCCGATCGCCATGGCTGTCGCCGTGTCGAGACAAGTCGGCATGAATTTGAGTAATGAATGATGAATAATAATACTAAGACATGGCTGTCACTTGCGGAATCTTCAACGAGCTCATCGCTCCCGGCTGGACACCGCCATCTCCGTCTCCCACTTCATGAAATAGATCTAACGCCGCATCACGCCGAACTGTGTAACTACATTACCGTTAGAGGAAAATATTGCCGTAAACCAAATTTTCGCGGTAGTTAATTTGGCAGTGTTAAAAAACTTGGCGGCGGCAAAAATGCGTTTGGTCGTCATCTGCTCCCTGCCACCCCGCCTTGGACTTGTCAGAAGAATCGTTTTGGTTTGGATTCTAACGTTGTATTTTGGCTAGCTAAAAAATGTTGTCACAGGCAGCCTGAATCTCGAGTCACTTCCCTGCACCTGAACTTGAAGTTGACAGCCCGGATCTAAGTTAGATGCTCGTTAAGCCATACCAGTGCAAATTTTTTGCTAGAATTATGACATATTTTTTCTTAGCCACGACATTACAGGGCTTTCAACGCACTCTGGCCAGGATGTGATGGTTCTTAGCATTCCGTCATGCTTGAACAACTGCATTTTGCTACACGCGGACGTACATGCTACTGTACGTACAGTTCGGGCCTCGGTTATACGGCCATCGATTATACGGGAGCATCTCTGTTATCCGGAATGGGATTATCAGTCATTACGTGTAATTGATCACCGTTATCAGAGTGTACACAGAAACATGCTGGTTATCAGGGACAGTAAATAAGTGTCACATGTGGGTGTTCTGTTGCAATTTGTGCCATGGTCTTTTGTTGTTTATACAACAACTTATGGCATGTGTACCTCCCAGCCCACTATACTGTGTTTGAACATTATCTCTCTTATCCAGCCAATATCACTTATCGATGGCTGCTCTGGGCGGCGCTCCCAACAGTAGCGGTTAATCGAGTTCCAGCCCCAACTGAACTGTAATCATTATGCCATCACGTGCCTTTAGATCGGTGGTTATCATACGACTTTCAACAACATGTCGTGAATGGAAGAAGTCAAGTAGGGTCTACAGACCAAAGAACCAGGAAGGAAGCGAAAATTTTTTAAAAAGAGAAATGAAAGGAAAGCAGAAAAGCACACAGGAAGTCAGGACGGAAAAAGAATGTTCCAACTTAAAAGAAAGTCAAAAGAAAAGAATAGAATTAAGTAATTAAGAAAATAAAAAAGTGATTGGAAAAAGAAAAATTAAAGAATAGAAAGGAAGAAGACGGAAAGTGAATCGAAAGAGAGAAAAAGGAGACACAAAGAAGGAGGAAAAATAAACTAAATAGCAAGAAACAGGACAATCTGAGATCTGAACATGGCCAAAGGGAAAAAGGAGATGCCATTACAAAGAAGAAAGAATCAGAACATGGATAGAAGAAAGAAAGCATGAACGAAAGGTAACAAATATAAGAAAAGGAATAGAATGAACAGAGATAGTCAAAGAAAATAAAAACCCAAAAAGAATGAAAGACGGAAAAGAAAAACGAAAAGAATGAATGAAAGATAAAACCAAAGCAACTTGGATTGCCCTTATCGGGTACGAGCATGCATCGCGCTATTAATAAGCGGTAGCCAGGATCCAGACGTCCCATATAATTTCCGCGTGTCCTGTATTCGCCTCCTTTGTCCTGCGTGTAGGCCTACTGACTCCTGACCAACCCCTTCCCAGGATGACTGTTTGTCCGGTCACTACAGAATTATTGAACAAAATACATTACCATCATACACCTTCGGCATATAAAAAGGTTAGAATTTTCATCAAATAGCAAAGAAACAAGTAGAGACAACAATACGATTAGATTGAACTTAAGCAGTGCATATTCTTAGCTACCGAATGCAAAGAACATTAAGGCCTAACGTTATTGCGTGTAGCTGACGTTTCGTTGAGCCATGCATCCTTCACCTCTCAACCTAACTCTTACCATTAAAATGTCCATCTGATTGTAAACTTGGAAATTGTTAACACTTTTAGCGGCTATCTTGATAAACAAAACCAGTTTGTTTGGCGATAGTCGTGTGTCCTTCGTGAGACGAGCATTCTCCTTACTGTTTTAAGCTGGCTTGTTTGTAGTGATGGCAACGTACATGTAGTTGGCAAAAATCTGTGCAATTTTTAGCATAATTCTCAACATAATGGCAACGGTGACATATGTTTTTGTTGCAGCATAAATCTGCCTTTTTTAATCTTTGACTTTGTGCGTTTGCGGCATTGATGCACACGCGTTCCCCTGGGTACCGTTGTACCCGTTACCATGTTGTCGTAGCAACCTCTTGTGGCCAAAAATGTATTTTTCTTCACTTTACACTGCCGATCCAGTGATTAGGATGTAGAGGCTGTACAGGTGCCCACAATAAAAAAAAAATAGCAAACTAAGAAAAGTGGGGTGAAAAATGAAGCTAAAGTTGTTATTTTCACACTTAACTTTTCAACAGTTTTTGTAACCAAGGCTACAGTGTAGATTTTAGCTACAGTGCTAAAAAAAATGATAATTTCAACCAAAATGGCAGATTTTATTATCTGCGATAACCCGGGGTACATTTATGTCATCATTTTTGAAAGGCCAGTCATTGTATTGCTGATATTATTCAATTTAACACTCTTCTATTTGAAAGATGAAGAATAAAAGAAACTGCGGACAAGCTGACAATAACACAGTGTTTGTAATGTTTCATTTTCTAATTTTCATTATATCTACCGTATCACAAGTTATCCTGGCTTCACTCCACCTTGCTGTGTGCTGTCATGGAGGAGGCTCACCCGTTCGCCCGTCCGTCAGGCTTGGTATCATCTACCTCAAGAACATGGTACGCATGTTCTGGCTGCAGGGGAGACGGAGAACCCATGACCCCATGGAGCCGATTACCCTTCGAGCATTCCACGTGGAACGACAGGCCGTCATCGGACGGCGGGAACATCATCAAAGCGCTCATCAGCTTGTCCCGAACTCCTCAGGTTGTTGGGAATGGATGGGTGGGGTGGAGGTGGAACGGTGTGGGCCAGGGCGATTAAAAAGGACACGCAGGATCGGGTAAAAGTCAAAAATACCTCTAGAACAAAAACTGCCGTCAAAAATAGCCAAGATACACTAGCTGGAGTGTATCTCCTGGCCTGGTGTGACGAGTAAAAGAAATGTTGGGCGGGTTATTTTTAGCGACATTCATGTTCCGATTGCGGGGCTGAAAAGAAACAACCCCCGATTAATTTATAATTAATTACTGCACCGCTTCCAAAGTATCTCATTTGGTAAGTCTAAAACTTTCAGTTTTTACCACAGGCCATCATATCATGACTAAATATCTCTCTACAGGTTTTCTATTTTTTTTTTTTCGGGGGGGGGGGGGGGAGAGAGGATACTAAGCCAGATAATTTATTATGTTAAAAATCAACTTTTATCCCAATTCTGCAGTGAATATCGCTTCATCATTCATATAACTCTTTCTTCTCATCCCTTTTTCTACCTACCAGAGTTCAAGCTGTGTGTCTGTCTTAGCACCATCTTGAAAGCAAGACTACCCCGGTCGATGGGACAGTGTGAGTTGGCACCATAGCTACAGTACATCAGTGCTAAAAGACCCCGGACCCTCGGTTTGTTGGACTGTTCTGGTTTGGCGGGCTTCTGGCTGTCTACCAGCTAGTTCAAGAAACTATGAGTGAGTGACATAGTTGGTTCAGATGATCAGTGTGAATGACACTGTTATTTGGTACAGGGCTATATTTGACTTCTCACAGTGCAAGATATAAGTGATTGACATTAGTTGTTTCGGTCAAGAATTATGAGTGATGATATTTAGTTTCGTCAGATATCAGTCGTGATAAATGATCCGCCTCATTGTTAGGAAGGCTTTATGCCTGGTTACCGATATATATAGCTATGGTTTACTAATATCAAATTTATGGATATTTTGTCCCTTAGCGGCCTGCTGGGCCAGGCTAACAAGATATTCCATTGAGCCTCGTTTATAAACCCAACATATCAATTACTTGGGAATCCAACTTGCATTTAGTTGTTGCTGTTTGTCAGGTTAGCCATTTGGGCAACTTTAGGTTGTACAGACAATTTCTGTTCAAAATGGTATGCCCATAAAATTGAAATATGTAATAGTAAATTGGTTCTAGTGGTCAAGAATTATGAGTGAGTTGACATATAGTTGGTTATATAATCAGTGTAGAATATTCCCACTTTGTGGTTATTATAACTGGAGGCAAAGCAAGACTATTGTGACTTTCCGTACTCCCATCATTGGTATTTACAAATCCCTTTGTGATGATTACTAAATGTTATGAATAATATATTTCCATTTGTCTTCAAAAATTAATTTGCATGTTTTTTTTTGAGCAATGTAAGTTGACAGTATTTATATGTTATGACATAGTACATTTATCAGTTGTACAATACTACCGGAGAGACTTTCACTAGTGCCTAAAATAATTATGTGGCTTGGAATGTATCACTCTCTTCACATCCTCGTTGCCAAAATAGGAAGTGCTTGACACTATGTAGTCACAATGCCTGTAAATCCACAGATGTTTGAAAACTGAATAGAACTTTGTGAGGCAGGCCATTTGGAGTAGGCAACTATGAATAATAGAGAAACTGCGTGAATGGTCTTCTGGTTCATTCTTCGAAAGAATACCTTCACAGTACATTACCATGTGCAATATGCAGAAAACCACCAGGCCTTCATGGATATTTATTAGTACATAGCTGTAAACGGACCGATCAGTGAGAGCGTTTGTCGTGTGCTGAAATTTGCTACATGCAAATTAATTGATGGTGTTTAATTTCTTTACAGATGGAAAGTAAGAAAACTCTGCCGTTTCTAACGATTAAATATCATTATTATCCACTCCATGTACTTCTTCTCCATGTCCATACTCGCAACGATCCTGATGGTTTTTTTGCTCAGTTCAAGACAGCAGAGACGGGAGCCCGCTTCAAGGCAGCATGCAGTGCATACTCCTTGGATGTCCCAGCGTTGCGGAGAATCGTCCTGCCTAATGATTCGGAGCTTCAGTTCATCCTGAGAAGCCTCATTCTCAAGATTTTTACGCGCTGATTCAGGTTTGTTGAGTATCTCTAGATCGTCGAGTTGTTGGCAGAAGGGTCCTAACCTATGCTTCCCAGCAGAAGCCATAGCAATTTGTTCCTGGCAGAAAGGGCTAACAGTACATTTAATAATAAACAGTTAAATTATATAGCCGCAGCTACTATCGTATTTATATTCAGCCTGCGCTTCGTTCTGAACTCCTGTTTACTTATGCTACGCAAAAATACATGTTTATTATATTAGTATTATATTACATTTTCTCTAATTTGAAAAATATTGCCTTATTGATATTTGTTCGTGTAATAAACAGAGAAGGATCTAAGAAATATCACACTTACACATGATTTCATTTGAAAAGAGCCAATGTTTTCAACGTTAGAAACGAATTTAGAGTTTAGGGGTCTCTTCCCTCTACGGCAACGCAATGCTAGGGCCGGAAACGACAAGATGATTTAGTTCTGTTGATACAAACAAGTGATTCTCACTTAACCTTTGTCATTGGTGTGTATCGCAAAAGGTTGGTGGGTTTCTGTATTAAAGCACTGTATAACAATGTTTCCAGTTTAAAAAATCTGAGCTTACATTGAGTTCCCCATGCTTACTAGTGTCTTTGATACAGTCTAAAAGTGAATGCTCTGAAAAAATTGCAGTGTAAAATAATCACTAAGTGCTTTAAGAAAGTGAAAAATCATTAAGAGGACCATTCCAAGCTTTTCATCCATAGACAGCTGTTTTGCAGAATTCCTATCGCCGATATAATTAAATGCTGCCAATTTCTGCACATGTTTATAGTACAGCCATACTGTCCAACTTTTGTTGTTCTAGGGTGTATTATTTGTCCATTCAAACAACTGTCAAGATATGTCAGAAGCAAGTTCGACATTTTTTAAATGGGTTTCCACGTTTAT
>JZLH01S0399083.1:56593-70421 GCA_001188425.1 Eucidaris tribuloides | reverse complement strand
CATTGGAAAATTATAAAGATTGATACGGCAAAAAAGTAACAGCAGGATATATTCAAATACCCTATCCAATCCATTGTTCGTAATATTGCTTTATCGTTTGACTTACAAGGCTGCAGAACTGTGACGGATGAAGAGCCGGGTTGTGGAGGAATGCATCGTTCTTATGAAGAGACGGGCATTGAAGGTTACAACCAACCGCCTCTCGACGGACTCGGCGATGACAATCGCTGATGATGAAATATTCTGTCTTCAAAAAATTATTCATGCAAAAGTACCCCGTTCTCAAACCAGAAACCGATAAATTTGTCCGTATTCGCCCAATACGTATGCGTCACGTATCCCCGGGGAGGGGGGGGGCGGGGGGAGGGGCGGTTGCTCTCACACGCCTGTCTCCCACCTGTGGTCCAACAACCTCAGAAATGCCACCTGCTAAACGCGTAACCTATCAGTAACCAAATATTTGCAACCCTAGAATGGGCGTTAACAACAATTTCAGAAAAAGCTACCCCTAAGCTGGCATGAACAGGAAATCCACTAAAATTTGATACCCCTTAAGTGGTCATACCGTCCTGAGGTGTTGAGAGGAACACGTGGAGAATCGGAAGCTAAATTTGATACCCCACCCGCAAGTGTCCTTTTCCATCTGAAAAACATTATTGTCACCCATTCGTCGCAACCGGAAAAGTGGTTCACTTAACAATGTCGATTGAGACTAAGGTTCTCAGCTTGGATTTATCAAATTTTATGGTTGGCGAGGAATTATTGTATCCAGCAAAAAAGTTGTGTTAGCCCCTGAAAATGGCGTTAGAACTGGAGCAGTACGACCAAATTAGGTAGTCCGGTAATAAAGTGGCGGGGAGCTGGGAGTGGATGAGAAAAGGCCGGGGCTACTGAAGCGGCGGAGGGGTTATTGCCAGCAAGCGGTTTGCGTGAAACAGGCTACCCTTGTTTTTCCATAAAAGGGACGTCGGCCCAACACGGCGGCGAGCGGCTGGAAGGAAAAAAGCGTACCTTTAGCAACGCTGTTTTTCTGGCATGCCGGGTGCGGTGAGCAGGGCGTGTGGAGAGTGAGCCCCCCCCCCCCCCCCCGCGCACCGAGTATCACGAGGGGAGGTGCCACTTTTCAGACTTTTTGTCTTAATTAATCTCCTCTCTCCTTTTCTCACCCTTTTGCCATGTGACGGCCGCCCCCCCGGCACGTATCACAGGGATGCCACTTTTCAGACTTTTGTCTGAATTCCTACTTTTTTGTCAATCTTTCTCTGTACTAAAGAATAGGCAAATTTAAGAAGTCAGGGTTTCTCAGACATTTTCAGACTTTTTGAATAGCATTGAGTGGCATCCCTGGTATCGGGTCCAATGGATAGGCCAAAATCTGTACTGCCTCATAGGAAATAGTAGATATCATGAAGCCTAGCTGTTGTAATTAAATGTCAACAGTACGTGCTGCATATTCCTGATGCTATTTAGACCATTTTCCTTGAATTCTTTTTTCCTCTGCTTTTGCCATGGTTTTCATTTGTGAAGCATCAGAATGAATGCTATACACATTTTGCCGAACTTAAAAATTTTGAGAAATTCCTGTGGATAAATGACATAAGGTGAGTGAAATGGCCACTGCAGCAGAACTGAGGCCAACTTTGATGTTAGAAATTGGCCTATCTGCTGGACCAGGTACGTGCCGTACCGTATTGCGAATACCAAGAATTCCATATTGTCCTTTTCATTTCCTGTTCCTTTGTAGATATCTGTAGATCCATAATATAAACTTACAGCAATTCACCATAGATTTGCATATCCTTATAAGACTGTAATCAAAATATTTGTTAACCCTAATATCCCGGGGGGGGGGGGTTGGCATAATGGCCTCCCCCCCTCGACAAATTTCTCGATTATTCCGCTGCGCGAAATTTTTTTACTGCGCCGTTCGCTGACTTTTTTCTTTCAAGTATCGCGCATCATCAGTTACCATTTTCGCAAAACTCGGACCTATCGTTACGACGCTGCGTGACTTTTCGTACATGCATGTCACCTCCAAAATTACTCAAAAACGTGATTTTGTGTACAAACAATGCAAATTGTGTTTTCAGCCCCAATTCAGTACAATGCTGATGATTATTTTCATTGTTTACCTGGCGTTGAAATGGATTTAATTTTATGCTGTTAATGATTCCAAAAATGTCCACCGAGTTCATCGCGAAAAAAAAAAAAACATAAGGTGGAAAAAAACAGAGAAATACATAAGAAATTCACAAAACAAAAAAATACATAAGAAATTAATTCTGATTTGGCCCAATTTTTTCGCAGGTATAATTAAAAATGTCAGAAAGAATATTTTCACCAAAAACTGATTCACTTCTACCAGCTATTTTAAGTGAGATTTTAGGCCCAAAAATATGATTTTATTCATAAATTTGCATAATTAATTATAAAAAATAAAAAATATGTATTTTTTGAACATGTAATGATATAGTTGTAGATTACATCCGCTCTTGGCGCATGCAAATTTCGCTGGCGATCGCGGTGATCTGCGTCGAGATCTGATGGAAGGGCCATTATGTAAAATTTCGCTTAGAATGATGATGATACAGTGCACTCCCATTATAACGAACATGGTTATAACAAAATTCCTGTTATAACGAACAAGAAATTCAGGTCTCCAAATCATTATCTATATATCTTCATATTCTTTCATTGTTTGGTTATAATGAAATTTCGATACAACAAAAGAAACTTTTTTTTTGGCAGATTATTTCATTGTATGGTGTTCTTCACAAGTAAATGAAAGTAAGGTCTTGTAAGAAATGGCTTTTATGATACTTGGGCAGAGGGCATCTATGACTTTAAGTTGTGGATATCTTAAAGGTGAATACCATGATTGGAGGTAGTCCTCAACTTGGGGTAAAACTATTCTTGAATCAAATAAAGTATGCAAGGATTCTGGCTGTGAAAATTTTGTGGTCAAATGTTGACTCATATTTACTACCATCAGTATACCTTTGTGACAGGATCAATTTGTATTGCGGCATGAGAGTAATTCAGTACTTGTATGTTCATGCTTGATTTTTTTAAAGTAAACAAATTCAAGACAAATCCTTCCAACCAAGATAAAGAGTGTCTCCAGGTTGTGCATACATTGGTATATGTCCAAACTTGTTTTTCTTCTCGAAGGCATTTTCAAATGATCCCAATCATGTCATTTGCCTTTAAGTCATGTCAAGTCATAATGTCATCTGACAATGTCATGTGACCTCCATCTCTTCCTGTCTTTGACTACAGATATCCAAGAGAATGACATCAGCTGGTATACCGCCCTCACGTGTCAACTGACGGGAGAACAGCAGCAACAGCTTCAGGAAGTGGTCATCTTGGCTGACCAGAGGAAAGCTGCCGCAGGTCAGTCACCTAGTGATCACTTATTGGTTGTTAGTCACACATCAGTCACATATCAGTCTCATATTGGTCAATGTTCAGTTAACAAGAAGTGACTTAACACATGTGAGTCAGGTAGCATTTACACATCATTCCAATATTTCACTTATCAGGCACTTATCAGGCACTTATCAGGCATCATGTTTCAATTAAATATTAGTCCCTATTCAATGCCTAGAAACTTTTGTATTGGGGCTATATAAATGTTGTGTATGATTATGTACTTATCAGTCACACATTAGTCACTTATCAGTCACACATTAGTCACTTATCAGTCACAATAGACCCCTTTGTTTGATGCATAGAAGGTGCAAAGGACTTGCTGGACCTGTGAGAAGGGTATTGTATTTAGTAAGAGGATTAAAGGGATTAGTAAATCCCTGCTCAGTCTTGCAGTGCATTTATTGATCTGTGCGAATTGACGAGTGATGCACCTCAGTGGTTCATCAGTAATTTATCAGTTACCTATTAATCTCTTTCTTTAAGTCATTTATCAGTTACATATTAGTCACCTGTCAGTCATTTATCAGTTACGTATTAGTCACCTGTCAGTCATTTATCAGTTACGTATTAGTCACCTGTCAGTCATTAATCAGTTACATATTAGTCACCCGTTAGTCATTTATCAGTCACGGTACACGGTCACTAATCAATCACATATCAGTAACCAAGCCTTTTGCTAACCGACGGCAATCACCGTCGGTCCTATTTCACCTGCCGTACTGCCCCCCAAAATACACCGATCACCGACGGCGGTTCACTGCCGTGCCCTTTTATGGCACTGCCGTCGGTGCCCTGTCATTGCTAATATCCCGCGGCCTAATGTTTGATTCAGGTCTAAAATCTTAGTTTCAACCTCAAGAAAAATCTTACAATCATAGAATTTCCAGACATACCAACCGTTATGGATTCCCGTATTTGTTTCGAGCTATAGTCTGTAACGCGCGCTGTATGGTCTTTGCCTCTAGCTCCCCAGCAGCCAGCAGCACCACTGAAAGAAAACAAAACTCAACGTGTGCTTGCAGCAGTGTATTGAATACCGCACAGTGGCACACTGCGCACAGGGAGGAACACAATTCACGTAACACACAAATATATGTCCGATATGTACACATGTACACATGTATGTGATTGTGTGCAGTGCAGCTGCGATGTAGGTGTGAGTCTTGTTTGTGTGATAGTAGTTGAATCTACCGTGCCGTTTTGTCATGTTATCTGTCAATGATCGTGTTAGTATTATTATGTTTCACCTCGGGTTTCACATCTTTTTGTCCTCCCAAATTGCCGCAGAGATTTGCCATGCCAGTGCATCATTTTTTAGCATAGATCTGTAGACAACACAACAAGCTTTTCATTGGACATGGCAATAATCGGAGCCACCACTTCACTAAAATTCACTTCTAAACATTTTTCTCAGTAGTCTTGTAAACTTCTCCATTATTTTGATGTTGTTTTGCATATTTTAAGCATGGAAAGTGTGCCTTTTCACAGATTTGGAGAATTGCTTCGGTGCCCTTTTACAAATTTTCAAAATTGCCTAGGTGCCCTTTGTTTTTGAACAAATTCCAAGGCGATTTTTCATGTGCCCTAAAAAAATGCCTTGCCCTTTCCATGGCTTAGCAAAAGGCCTGTCAGTAACTATTAGTCACTATGTCACATGACATCTGTTTATAGTAGTTAAACCTGTCCCGCTCCTATATGGAACATCAGGCGGCACCTATCTCTGTTTCGCGGGTTAGTCCTCTGGTAGTATGACATGTACTTCATCACTTATTATTCACACATCTGTCATTCATCACTCACATGTTGATTACCGACGATTCATTTATCAGTCATATTTCAGTCATCTATCAGTCACATTTCAGTCATCTATCAGTCACATTTCGGTCACTTATCAGTCACATTTCGGTCACTTATCAGTCACATTTCAGTCATCTATCAGTCACATTTCAGTCATCTATCAGTCACATTTCAGTCATCTATCAGTCACATTTCAGTCATCTATCAGTCACATTTAAGTCATCTATCAGTCACATTTCAGTTATCTATCAGTCACATTTCAGTCACTTATCAGTCACATTTCAGTCATCTATCAGTCACATTTCAGTCATGTAAATGTCGTCTGTCAGTCATGTACAAGTCATTTATCAGTCACATATCAGTCACATAATCACATAATTCATGAAGTAATACAGTCCGCATGCAGCTCAAGACATTTTTCCTTTTTCTGTCCTTCCTCCTGCAGAGTCGAGAAAGATTGAGCAAGCAGGAGGATACAAATTTCAGAACCCCACGGTACCAGCGTCGTTCAACTTCGGTGGGAGTATGGGCTCATGAGATGAGCTGCATCCGTGTTGTTGCCACTATATCAAATGACATCATCAATGACTTTACTATTGCCTGATGACATCATCACTCAAACCGATATCACCTTACTATTGCCTGATGACGTCTCCACTCAGACCGATATCCCGATATCATGTGTCATGATACAGAAGTGAAATTGATAGGTCACTAATTTGACGTGATGTCATCAAATTAAAATCATCAGTCTATGGAAACATCAGATGACCTTGAAGGGCTTTCCTCTTTCTCAAGGTTGACGTTCTTCAAGCAAGCATCCATTAATACATGTTTTAAGGTCTTCTACTTTATTTGATATAAATATATATTTCTTCTGGTATGATTTTTAATCTGCAATCAACTGAATTTATAATGCGTGAGTTTTGATTTGGTTGGAAAATGCTGTGAAGTGGTGCGCAAATCATTTAGCCAAATTTCTCAGCAAGAAAATTTGCTGTCGTGACAAATGTTTCTGCTTATACTTGGGAGTAATAACGTTATAACCTGTAAACTTTATAGAGTTGATGAATACCAGGTAGTAACTGTATTCTGTGACGTCATTGCAAGGTATGTCAGTTATAACAGAAAATCATGGACCGTATCCATATCAGGAGTGTAGCCAAGATATTAGTTTTAACCTTTCGTCTTTTAAATACACGCTACGTCTTCAGCGGTGAACCACCGCTCATTCATTGATGTTTACCCTCGGCTATTGGAGAAAAAAATCTCAGAAAAGTTCACTGGTGTTTCATCCGAGAGGCCTTTCACGCTAGAACTTTTACCAGTTGTCCTCAGGTACACCCGGTGAAATTCTCCCTAGCGTGAAAGAAATTTTTATCGGTGGTTCACCGATGGACATAGTGTGAAAGGAGCTTTAGAAGGGACCTACACCATCTTCAGTATGTGGGGCAGTGGTATGTCTTAGTAAGCTTTGCAAGGAAGTGAATACAGGCGACTCCCGTTATAACGAAGCCCTCCGGAACCAGCAGTTTTCTTTCGTTGTATCAAAATTTTGTAATAACCAAATAGTGAAAGTATATAAGGATATATAGATAATCATTTTGGAACCTGAATTACTACTTCGTTGTAACAGGAATTTCGTAATAACCGTGTTCTTTATTATGGGAGTGCACTGTAAAATGCAGAAAATACGTTTATACTATTCATCAGACATGAACATCAATAAAAAAGTTTTTCACAACCATTGAAATGCCAGTTTTTGCAGTTAAGTGCTTCAAAAGAAGATGTTTTGCTGCATACTCGACATTCAAAAACACATGAACGTGCATTGGAAATGCATGTAGCTAACATTTTTATGAGAGTACCAAATATGGCGGCCGCTTGTAACAACATATAGAGTGCGCTGTTGCATCCACATATTTATGTGATTGATATGATTTGAAAGCAGTGTCTTTGCAGGGTGACCTGGTTTGGTCAAAGTGAATTGCTAAAGAATTCTCACTATCAACAATTATATGGCATTCGGCAATAGAGGGCACTATCGTCAGTGTGCGCATGCATAGTTTTCACGGTATTCCGACTTGTGTGACCAACTTATTTCCAGCTTCCATAAATAATACACAGGGACGTCTGCCAAATTCACGATTTTACTATCTATAAGGTCAGAGTGTCACAAATTTCCATTATGATTTCATGTGACCTTTACAGGTCCCATCAAAATTTGTTGGGTATACGCCACAAATTTTAAACCAGTCATTTATATGGGACTTTTCAATTCTCATCCCGTGTTAATGTATATAAAACCGGAAGTTTACAGTGGCCCAAATTATGTTGGACAGCGCGCCCTCTACTGCTAAATGCTGGTGAATGACGAATTGTCGATAGCGAGAATTGAATTTCTTATCAACATCAGTAAACAGAATTTATGAAATTCTGGTTACATTCAGTGCGGATAAATTTTATGCTTTCATGAAAGAGAGACTTTCATAAGTAGATGGTAGATAACTGATATAATTCTGAAACAAACTGCCTTCCATATCTAAATCTTTGATTTATAAACACTACACCAAAAATAAGTTACCCCTTTTTGAAAATTCCATAACTTTAACAGAAATGGTTTTGAAGCAGAAGAATTTGGCAGAGTGTCTGCACATCTATTGACAACTGTCATAGTGTGAATAATGTGGATTGATCCATCAGTCAATCGCAGCATCGAGGAGCATCGTAAGAAAAGGCAAAATCACTTTTCAAAAGTCACAAGGGCCATTTTGAGTGATTTGTGATGCAGGATTTTGACAAATTTTGTTTCTGTTGAATGATTAAGTGCTATTTATGTTAATCAGCTATCGTTAGACCCCCTAACCATTCTTTTGGCACTTTTCGCATATTTAAGCTTCAGTGAGCTCAATTTAATAATTTCCATCCATCCTCAATTTTGAAATTGTAAAATCCATTAAGTTTATTGAAAAAAATTGAAATCCGATATTTTTCAGCAAAGTGTATCTTTACACGTTGTATGGACATAAGAGGTTGTAACCATGTCAGGGTTCAGTGAGCACACTTTATAAATAAAGCAAAAAATACCATTATTTAGCATTATTTTGGCATAAGAGATGACTTCTGTGACTTTTGAAAAGTGACATTTTTGCCTTTAATTCATGCTCACTCATTCATGGCTTGACGGATTAATCTTATTTTCACACAGAGGTTAGTCAAGGAATGTGGAAATGTTCCTGCCAAGTTATTTTGCTAAAACTTATTTCATTAAAAAGTTATGGTATTTTGAACAAGGGGGAACTTACTTTTTATGTAGTGTTTAGATAGCCATGTTTAAGTTCATGTTTTGTAAGCCACATTATCACAAGAATAGATGTAGAGTTTTCTCTTCAATTTTTATATTTCTATTATAAACAGCGTTTGCATGGTTTGACATTGGTTATTATTTCATTTGCAAGCACACACGCACACGCGCACACACACACACACTCACACACACAAACATACACCCATATGTTTGTTTCCTGCCGAACGGGGACATCGTTTTGAACATATTAAAAACATGTACACATACTTTTCTAGTAGCAATGAGTGTAGCACATGTACAAGAATTTGCGTGTGATGAAATTGTGACTCTGGACAATATTTGTGCAAATTAATTCTTTTAACCCACTGGACACTAAGTACGAGTTAACTCGTCTTGGGGTCTATGGAAAATGCGTGTCATAGTGAAATCGAGTCGTCTCCAATGGGTTAAAATTTGATTACGCCCTCACACTATTGCCTGTATCAAATTTGCGATCATTTGCACATTTGTAGCAAAATCAGGGACCGTCTGTGATTTGTTGTACATCCTCAGTCTGAATATGAGGTATGCGTCCCTCATTTGGTGGTGATTACAGAGTCACACACACAAACACACAACAAACTTGCACATACATGCATACACACATAGACGTAGATGCATACACATGTATTTTTGTTGTATTGACAATTCTAAGGAGAGATGGTTACAAAATTTTGATACTAAAGTAGATCTCAAACATTGTGAACGTATTAAACATTTTGAAGAGAAATTTTCACTGCTACAGTGGAACCCTGTTAATATAAAGTGGTCGAATATAATAAAATCCTCTTATAACAAGGTGATTTTGCGGTTCCAAACTCGTTGTATTTCTTTGCTTTTGTACCCTGTTATAGTGAGAAATTTGATATTACAAGGTAAATGTCATGGTTTTTTGGTCCTCATTAAAACGAGGTTCCCCTGGATAATGATTCCTGTTATTCGTTCTGGACAAAATTTGCAATAAACTGCTTTAGTTTGAACATTTTCTTGAAGAATGGGAACTGTTTGTACAGGCAACCCCCCTTCACAATGGTTGGGGGATCTATATCCCTATATCCCGTTTTCCACTGGATATATGGCAATTTTCTGTATCAACGAAACAAAATGATGCCAAAGGTTGTTTCATACCTTGAAGGCACAGAGATACATGTACAAAACGAATAGAAATCTGACCACTTTGTGTAGGATTTTAGGTAGGAATCAATGAAAAATATACTGACACATCACAGCTGTGTAATACCAGTTATTGGAAACTAGTGGCTGGATTAAAAAGATTGGGCTGTACTTGAGGATGAATTTGAATGGAACTGATTTGAATTACCATTCACCCTCCTTTTATCAATAGGCGCAAACACACTCTCATTGTTTATGTTGTAGTAAATTGCAGACCTCCCAATCATTCTGAATTTAAAGGAAAGGATCTGAATTTTGACCGTACCCAGCTCTTGTTTCGATATGATTTTCCTATTTTCCTCAATGATTTTACAACACAATGTTATTGGAAATGCTGTTTCTTTCCTATTTTCCTATTTTTTCTGTCAGAAAAGTTGGGAGTCTGTTATTGTGAGAGTTTGAATAATCAAAGGAAAGGTCTGCATAATCCTGTGGCGTCAAATTAGTGGCTCCATGGTGACGTGAATTTAAATGGTGAAATTTACGTCTTTCACTTATTTGTTTGCCAAAAAGTTTAGTACGTCAGACTCTACATATATTCATCATGCTTGTAAACTAAAGGCGCAGGTTTTTCGTAATGGAGAAAAACCTGTTGAAAGATCAGCTCTGACAAAGCATTTTCTTCCCGCCAAAATTATTATTTCAAGTTAATTATACATGGTGGCCCAGAATAAACGGTGAACTAAATTTATCATTTTTCCCCTTCATTAACCAAGAAAAATTATTTTTTCCCTGTTCATCTGATAGTGTGTAATTTTCTGTGAAAAACAACACTTAAATCATCAATTTTGGTTCGCTAGTTTTCATTTGAGAGGCAATTTTGAAAAGCAGTGCATTTCAGCATTTTTAGCGGTAGAGCCACAAGGGTCTTTGCGCTTTGTGCTCGTCGTGCACTTTGTGCAAGTTCCAATTATTTTCTATGTCTCCTTTTTGGAAGGTGGTCCAGATAGGAGAATCTCCTGTAAAAGAAAAAATGCTAAGGTTGGTGTCTCTTAACCCGTTGCCTTCGAGATTTTGAGATTAACACAGGGCACATCGGGTTCCCGTAGCCAATGGGTTAACTGGTGAGAAAAGCTTTTCAGATAGAAGACTACTCTTGCAAAATTCTCGAGCGGTTCCAGGGTAAAATTTTATGGAGGGCGAAAAATGTCAAAAAAGACGTAAACTTCATGAATTACAGCTCGAAAACCCCATGATTTTCTGAAATTTGTAAAGTTTAGGGTGGTGGCAGCCTACCCTTCCAATCCCCCACCCCCTCCCTTCCCCCCCCCCCCCCCCGGTCGGCACCATTCCTGGATATTCTTCACGTGATGAATTTATTAGATGTAATGTTGGGAACGTTTGAAGAATCGTAGATTTACATGTATTTATAACTGTAGGAAAAGGGTAATTATGGCACATCTAATTGATTGATTTCCAGTGATATTCGCCATTGATTTTCTATGTATGGTCGGCCGTGATGTCATACATGTACATATCTTCTTGGTCTTTAAGTTCTTGGTCCCCTTCAATCGAAGCACATGTTGAATTTTGTTGATACCTTTTGATGTGTGTCACACCAAATCACTGAATACTTTGTGAAAATATGCATCATAAATTATTTTTAAACACTTTTCCGAAATTGATCTGCACCCTGGTAATCCGCGGCTGTAACAAAAAATTTTCCAGATGTTTATTCATATAGAGCTTGTGAAATCATCATCCTGTAATATTTGAGCTGAACAATTGACAAAAGTTGTGTGGCTTACCAGTCATTGCTATTACTACTTATACCTGCCTACAATAACCCAGTGGGGACGACGGGCCTGTGCAGATCGAAGCCCAGTACATTGCACACTCATAGACGACGGGCTTCTACAGCGGCCCAGAAAATCTGACAAAAAGTTCGGGAAACACTGGATAAACTGTAGAGTTTTCTTGCTTGATGCACCTGTCTCCAAAATGTTACATTTTTTAGTGTGAAAATAAATTTTCTGTGAAGAATTTTATAAGAAAACATGGGTTTATATTTCCTTTAAAGCCAGCCACGTTCAAATCGCATCATGTCTCGATGAACAACAGTGCCGTATAGCATCGAGACCAAGGGGTTAACATCACGTTTTCAGACAATACTACCTTTGACAGCATTTAACCCTAATCAGCCCGGGCTTTTTTGAAATTGCATCAGCCCGGGGGGGGGGAGGGGCTTATTTGACCCCCCCCCCCCTCAGATCTGCGGCCACCGGATCGCGCCGAATTCGCCGCGAAAATTTGCACAGTGTCAAGAGCCCGGACGTATCTCCAAGACTGTAATAGTTAGATTTTTTGAAAAATAATTATCTTCTATTTTAAGTAATTAATACTGCATATTTATGTTATAAAACAATATTTTTGCCTATAACTCCTTTAAATCAGCTCAGCAGAAATGCTAATTTTTGGTGATAAATGATTCTTTGACATTTCTAAAACAATTATCTGCAAAACAATGCTGAGATCGAATTAGATTTCTTATGTATTTTAATTTGTTTCATTTGATTTGCTTATGTATTTCTTTGTTTTTGCGCCCCTTTTATTTTTTATTGTTTTTTTGATGAAATTTCTCGGGAACGCTTCGGACTTTTGCGATCATACACAGCCATAAAAATTAGTTTAATTTCAATCAGTTAAAAAGTTAAAAATATCATAACATTATGAATTTGGGGCTGAAACACAGTTTCTTACCATTGAAAATAACACACGATTCATGTTTTTAACGATTTTTGGTGTGACATGGCAAAGTGACAAGAACTTGCGTAACGCTCCGGAACCGCGTACCTGGACGTCGCGAATTTGTCTCAAAAAGATCGTGCATGCAACTTGAAAGTAAAAAACGTCAGCGGAGGCGACGCGGTCAAAAAATTTCGCGACGCCGGAATGGTCGCATAACTTTGTCGGGGGGGGGGGCTTTTTTAGCCCCCCCACCCGCCCCCGGCCAGCTAGGGTTAAAGCAGAACAAGTCAGAAAATGCTATGTCAGAAATTTATCAAAAAGAATCATTTGCATAAAAACATTTGATACTGTTTTGTTAGAGCAAATACATGCAGTAATAACAGTGAATGTCTATTCCGGTCATATTTAAGTTAAGAGGATTTTTGTCTTGCCTGAACAGAAATCGGCAGAGACCTATCACTTTTCCTGTTGGTCTGTTGTCTGTTACGAAAATGTTAAAGTTTTTGTTTAACTTGCCCTCATTTCTTAATTTCTGCATCAATTGTGTTCACACTTGGTACAAATGATCCTTGGTTAATGATGAGGATGACGAGGTCGAAGGTCATCTAGGAGTCAAAAAGTCAAATGATACGAGGCCATGTGCATAATTTTTCTTAGTTTTTTTTTAACTTTCGCTCATTTCATTTTTTGTGCATCAATTGAGTTGGAACAAATGATCAGTGGATAATACCACATGCTTGTTGATGAGGATGGAGAGGTCAAAGGTCATCTAGGGGTCAAAAGGTCAAATGATGTATTTCTGCATCAATTTTGTTCAAACTTGGAACAAGTGATCAGTGGGTAATACCACATATTTTGTTGATGAGGATGAAGAGGTCAAAGGTCATCTAGGGGTCAAAAGGTCATTACATTTATTATTGATTGTAAAATCAGGCAAGACTCGTTCACGAACCACCATTTTGAATAAAGATGATCTGGAGGATTTTTTTATTATTTGTTATTACTATTAGAAGTGGGGCTCAGCAGGGTGCATACCAAAAAATATGACAAATGTTTAGAAATATATAGTTCATATTTCCATGATGTATTTAGTGATTTGGTGATACACAGGCATTAACACAAGTCAATATGCTCCTGGATTGCAGGGGACCTTAAACGAACCCCCCCCCCCCCCCCCGCCATGACAAAAAGGCATAACTGACTTTTTTTTTCTCCAAAATTGAGTTATATAGTGTAGGGGACTCGTACATCATGTTAAACATGCGAAACAAACAAAAATATTAATTAGAATTGTCCGTTTGTTTCATAATCCGCTTGTTATAAGGACACTGAATAGGGCTTAAATTACGTGTTGAACAAAATACATTTTGCTCAATATCTCCAAAACAC
>JZLH01S0399083.1:36530-48847 GCA_001188425.1 Eucidaris tribuloides | reverse complement strand
CCCCCCCACCCCCACCACACACACACAGTGACAGCCGCTAGCGACGTTTCAGATTTTATTGACCGCCAGTGAAAACTTTCGAAAAAAAATCAAAGTTTCTTGCAATACTTGCACGTCGGAGGCGGTATAAAAAGTCAGCCTGCTCCTTCATCACCGGCAATAGATCATCATTTCTGTTAATGTTTCTCATGAAATTTAACTGAATTAGAACAATCGAATGACAAATTCAAATAAAATCTCCCCCAAATATCCCTTTTCCGATGACATTGAACGCGCGGGGAGGGGCAGAGGTGGTATAGAAGAAGAAAGCAAGAACTCAAAAAAGAAATCGTGACATGATATCACGTGGAAGGGGGGGGGGAGCCGTCCGTGGGTGGGCCCGAACTTTTTTATTCCGTCTTAATTCGTCCCACTTGGCGCAACTAAAGCGTACTATATTGCGCCTTTATCTAGCTTGTTAATCGACTGCATGGGGGCGCGATATACATAACTCCAGAGCCAAAGCGGAGCTCGACGGGGGGGGGGGGGGGGTACTCGCCTACTTAGAGGGTAAACGGGTAGTGCCCTCTAATAGGTGACTTTCGGCGCAAAAATCCTTAAACATGGTCCGGTTTTTTTGGAAAAGAAAAATCCTAAACATGGGTCATGAATTTTTGGAAATTTACGATGGTACACTAGATATTTTCGCCGATTTCATCGGACAAAATGCTAAAAAAATGCCAACTTTTCTTAATAAAACCGCTATAATAAAAGGTACCATTTCCGCCAAAATGACCCTTAAAAAAAAGGGTCGGGTTTTTTTCGACTCCAGCGGCACACCCCCCGTCGGACGCCAAATCTGAAGTACCGGTGGGGCGGCGTTGGTCCCCCCCCCCGGACGAGCTACGGAGGGGTCGGGGTGGGGAGGGCCACTGTCATTACAAGGTGTACTACCATGCGCGTGTGATGGACTTCGAAATGGACGCTTTAACAAGTAAAGTCATTCTTACATCTCAGAATACAGCCTAAAAAAGTAGAAACCCACTCCAGGTCCTCGAAAATGAACCCTTTCAAGTAGCCTAACCATTTTGAAAAAGTGATAGTCCTACTCTCTTTTTTTCCTAACATTTTGGCGATTTGTGAGTAGCCGCTCGCTTTTCAAGTGTTACGAGAGTACATTCACCTGGGCCGACCGTGAAAATAACCAAACCCTTTTTACTCGTTTTTTCACACGGCAATGGCGGTTAAGAAAAAAGCAAAACCCTACTGAATGATATTGCCTCCCCCCCCCCCCCCACCGCCGGACAGCGTGTTTTTGTCTGCGCCCACACTATTTGGGCAGATAATTTTGGGCCCGTGCGTGTTAACTCTATGGCAGTAAAGCTTATAAATGCTGCCTGAATAGTCAGACTACGTCATTAAGGAATGTCTCCTATATATATAGCGACTTCGAGGCCGAAGGCCCTCGAATCGCTAGGGAGTGCGTTTGAGAGCTAAGGAGTTGGCAAAAAATCGGTTCCGTCGTCAAAAATTAATTTTTGTAACCTACAGAAAAATTCTGTGAGGTTGTTTTTTTTAAAGAACTGATAAATCTCGCGCTTTATTTCGTATTAAAACGAAAAAACAAGGAAAATTCCAGATAATGCGGCAACTAATCTTTCAGGAAGCGATAGGGAAGATGCGGGAGAATCGAGTGGCTTAGTCGTATTGACGATAGCGACGCGAGATCAGTATAGTACAACAAGATCAGGACGCGCTCGGCGCGCGGGCCTTCTTTATTGCATTACAAGTGTACGTGGCGAACGCGAGTGCGCTGCGCGTAAAGAATCCCTGACTTAGCCATTCTATTGTAAAAGTTAATTACGGTATTAAGCGTGAGCCACATGCCAGTGCCCGATCGTAGTAGGAGTGTGTCGGCAACCAAACCCGTACACCGTATGCGTACACGGGCATATAGGCGATGTCAGGATAACTGCGGACGTATATAAGTGATTCAGAAAAAAATCATCAAATCAGGTGATTTAGTCCACGACAACCTTACGATCAGCTGATCAATATGTGTCCTCGCTTTCTGCACGTGGTTTTAACACATTGAATTGGGTCAGTGCGAACTTGTGTGAAGCTACGACTTACGTCGCGCAGAAACTAATGAGAAGAAAACTACGTTATTACCCCGTGCTTGACGATAACCGTCGTAACGTGAGAAGCTGAGGGTCCACCTTTTCAGATTAGACGCTTATATTCCCTCAAAATTTTATAAATTTTGTCCAGATTCCTTCGTATTTTTGTGTGTTTAATTTTCTACGCGCGGGACGGAGCCTCATTCAGGCGCAGTTTTACTTATGCAAACCTAATGCTAATTGAAATCTCTCGCGGCAGAACTAAAAAAAATGATTTCCCCGTGGTTCGGGGGACCGTGTTACCGTGAGAATTGATAACATTACGTCAGAAAACGTCACGAAAATTATAGTCTATTCTCGAGACTCCGTACCCAAATATTTGGCGCACAAAATAAAGACGCCCCCCGGACATTTATGCTATTGTATGTAACGCTAGATGTTATTATGAATTCATTGTGTTGGTTATTGTCATATTGCATTCATTGTAATCCAATGGAAACAAATTATCTACGGCATTTATAACATGGACAATAAATATGAATCCGGGTATGAATCTGAATAATATTATGTAGCGCAGCGCACACTGCGCTTCATAAGTTAGTCATTTATGCAACGGGTCAAATTTCCTAAACGTCGGAGACAATAATTTTCAGAGAAGATTTCGTTTTCATTTTGTCCGGCCCGGGTGTCCGGCGAACAAGATTTCCTAGGATCAGATGTCCGACGGGCAGCATTTCCTAGGAATTTTTTGTACCCGGACCCTGGGGCCTCTAATTTTCCTAGGGCAGCTTTACGTCTCCGCGCGACGCGCGCGCCGACAAACGGCTTGTTGTAGTAAACTGTGATTGGCTAAGATTTCCATACAAACGTAATTGATCGATCATCATCCGATCAAAATCGGTGCGTGCTGAGGCGCAGGCCGAGGCGAGGCCGAGAAAAAAAATATAAGACATCTTAGACTTAGTTTAAAAATCATCCGGTAAAAACGGGGTAAGTGTGTTCAAGTAATTCTGTAAAATAGTATTCATAAAGGAGATCAATCACTCTTGTAACTGAACGCCAGTGTTTCATTTGTAAGGTCTTATGAGTTAAGAGTTAGAGAGACAGTCAGTGTTAGTGACTTGTTACGCGTGTACGGTAGAGCTTGCCCAGCCTAGCCTGTCTATGGATATGATTGAATCTAACTAACTTGGGCGTGTTATTACAGTTACGTTATGACTGTGTTTTTGCCGGGTAAGGCAGGGCCATGTCTCATGTTGTAACTTCATCAAAATGTACGTCGTAAGTTAGACCTATCTTAGAATAACGTTACTAGATCTAAGACTGGATTGATTCTATCTAACTACTAGTTACTGTAGTCTAGTTAGATCCAGTAGATCTAACGTTAGATCTATATTAACAGTGAATAGACGTTAGACTAACGTGTCGTGAGCTAGCCTAGGCTAGGGTTAATTCCGGCCAGGTTGTGTAGACCAAAGACGTTAGCGCTTTAAGATCTTTGGTGTAACGTTAGACTACTCGGACACGTAGATCCTACCGCTAAGTCTGTCTAACCCACTAACGTTACAGTTACACCGGCGAAGCGGCGAACCGAATGCTTCGACCTGACTGTATCGTGTCCGTGGTCGTTTTTCAGGGGTTATCGGACGATCTGGACATTATTTTATAGTTAGTTACCTAAGAGGAGATAGACCCTACTTAGTGCCTGTCTGTCCAGATCGTCCGGTAACCCCTGAAAAACGACCACGGTCACGGACGCAATACACGGGTCGGACTCGAAAGCGAGCCTTGCTTAGCCGGGTCTACCGAATACCGCGACGACGATCGGTACCCGCACACATATGTAGCGCAATATGGTCTATCGTAGACCGAAGGCTTCGACCTGTGGCTGTGTATCGAGTCTGGTCGTTTTTGAAAAGTTTTGGACCGGACATTTTTACAGATGGATAGGCCTAGATCTAACGTTAGTTACATCTACAATATACTAGATCTATATCTATCTATCTATATCTATACTAAGTTAGTCCGACTCCTAGTACTAGTCCTAGTAGATCTAATATCTCCTCACTACACAGTCACAGATAGATCTAGATCTAACCCGGGGATCTAACGCAGACCGAAGGCTCCGGCCTTAGACCGAGTTCGGTCGTTTTTCAGAGGTTTTTATTAATGGACAATTTGGACGGATATTTTACATTTTAAAAAAATGTAAAAAAATGTAAAAATGTAAATGTAAAATATCCGTCCAAATTGTCCGTTAAAAACCTCTGAAAAACGACCGAACTCGATACTAAGGCTGGAGCCTTCGGTCTAACGTTAACGTTAGATCTAACGTTACCTGTAGGCTGTAAAAAATGTCTGTCCAGTCGTCCTTTCAAAAGCGACCGGACACATGTCGAAGCTTTCGGTCCAGTAACACTAACACTCAGGTCTAACGTTAAGCTAAGTCGTTAGTGTTACACCTGACCTAAGTAGGACTAGACCTATAACAGTTAGACCTAACGTTAGTAAGGTCTAAACGTTAAATCTGAAGTTAAAGTTTCTAAGTTAGATCTAACATTAGATATAACATGTTACTTAGACCCATAGGGTTTGTCCCTGGAAACGGAATATTGTCGTTAGGTCTTAAGTTACGTTAACTTCTTAAGTTAATCTTAAAGTAGGAGTCTAGATCTAATGCTAGATCTAGACAGTGTAAATAAACCAGTCACAGAATCTGTAACTGTAAGTTACTAAGTTAGTGTTAACGATCTGATTGATTCGAGGGCTACATGTAATGCAGAACGTCGGAAAATACGTAAGAATAAAATTACCATAGATGTAACGTTAGTCCAACAAAATGTGGATTGACATCGACTCAATCTTAACGTTAGATCTAACGTTAGACTCTAAATCTAATAATTAACTTGCCCAATCAAGATTCAAGTTCAGACAGCTAATTTTTCACCGGCTTGCTTAGTGTAACCCGATTTGAGCTGACTTTTAGCTACATCAGTCTAGATTAAATAGATGGCATCAAATTGACAAAGGTGAAGTTGTGTGAGCAGTTTTGGAAACAATTTTAAATCGAAAAATTGTAACGTTAGAACTTAGATCTGATTAAAAAGTCGATCTCATGGCTGTGTTTAAAACTAAAGGCAGGGGATCTCTTTTGCATGCCTAAAAACTAACGTTGTGTAAATACGATGGCATTTAGAAGAAATTGCCATCTGGGAACCTTCAGCAAATATAGGAGCTAGAAACTCAGTTTTAGTGGAATTATAGTGACCATTAGACTCAGATTTGATTTTTTTTTCTCGCGAGAAAAAATTCCTACCTTGTTTTTCTTTCGCATTTTTCAAATTCTAGGCAATCACTGAGCACCAGATTTCACAGACATGCCCTTCATCAATAGCCTAAGGGCGTGGGTTATCTTTTCCTGGTCTGCGGGGATGTTTGCAAATGAGATCCACTGCCTTTAATCGAGGCCGTAGAATCTACTCTGACCTTTTTTCTTTCCGGGGGTCAAGAATATGTCCACTTACCTCTTGCAGGAAAAGAATCGTGTAAGCGGAGAAGCAAAATAAAAGAGCCACCGAGCGGAGGTGTTGAAGGGGTGCCCCCCCCCCAACACACACAAACACACTATTTAGCCTTTACATAAACATTGAAATCATATGATGTACCAGGTTAATTTCATATCAGTAAGGAATGTTCATTATTAATATCAACTGGCAAATGTAAACACAATAGACTAGGCACATATTTTTTGTTAAGTCAACGTTGTCAAAGGTTAACGAATAATTTCCCCAAATACTATTTCTTCATACCTATAATATATTGGAATGCAATATAATTTATTTTAGTTTGAAAACATAAATGACAAATAATTTCAGCAGCGCTAAGTCAAAGGTCTATTATAACTTTAGTTAGGAATACTATTGTTACATAATTTCGTGTTGCTGTTAGTGTTGGATCTATCCAAGGTCATACTGAGGTCACTAAATGCTCGATATGAATTTTTTATCGAATACTTCAGCTGGTTTAACATGCTAGATTAGTGGGTGGCACGGTGGGGGCATACCCATCGACTACGCGTAGTCGAATTGCTCTAGCTTTATTTAAGTGAACATTTGTGTGGACCAGAGTTACAAATGTGTAAAATTCGTAACGTTATCAATATCACACAACAAAGAATACAAAAATAATATTTATTTCTTGTTCAACTCGATGGAAGATAATGTATCACGACAGTCATAATGTATGAATACTTAGACTTACAGGAATTAATTACAAATGAAGATACAATGTATGTACAAGGTGAAAGGAAAAGATTTAATCTGCAGTTATGTCTTGATTTAAATATTTTTATTTCTCTTCAGGTCAGGATTTCACGACAGCGTTTACTAGTATTTCTAAGTCGCGCCCAACCCGCTGAAGAATATGGAAAATATTAATTGGTACACGAAGCATTCGCAGTTGACGGGAACGGTAAAATTTCCGTAGTTTAACTTGTTTGTTGTGCCGTTTTGTGTGTGTGTGTGTGTGTGTGTGTGTGTGTGTGTGTGTGTGTGTGTGTGTGTGTGTGTGTGTGTGTGTGTGTGTGTGTGTGTGTGTGTGTGTGTGTGTGTGTGCGTGGTGTGTGTGTGTGTGGTGTGTGTGTGTTTGTTTGCGTATGTGTGCACGCATCCTATAGGGGACTGACTGTAGCTTCAACTTTTGTAATACTTTTCCAGCACAATAAATGTTGAACAGTAGTTTATGGATAAAGCATACAATGTTGTTCTGAAATTAATTAATAGGGTATCACCATTGCAAGTTATTGTATGAGCAGATATTGGCGTTGAATTTCTGAATAGTCTGTTTAAAATGGACTCTTCAATAAAAAAAAATAAAAAAATGCCGAATATGAGGCCAATAGTTACATGTACTGCATACAATAAAACCGCATTTCATCACGACACCCAAAGCGGGTCGAGATATATATCCAATAAAGAAACAGTTAAACTTAACATACCAAAATAATTACAGCTCTTTGGCAGTAGGTGTATGGTGTGGTGCATATTTACACTTGTTGGCGCTGTAAGGTGTTGAATAGGATTATTATTAACAAACTGTCCTTATGTAGAGATTTCCATGTACAGTAAATATCGCATGGACGGTATACACGTATTGTTATGTTATCTTATTAAATATCTCACGGCCAATCATATCCGTTCACGGACAACAGAAAATCTCTGTGTGTGTTGGGGGGGGGGGGGGAGGAAATTTTCCAAAAACACAATCCCCTGATTTCACGCACTTTGAACTCAATGGGGCCCCCCCCCCCGTGTGCTGCCTCTGATTGAAACATATTAACAATCACTGACTAGGGTTTATCTATTCGTGAACGGTACTATTTCTTTTCTTTCTATTTTATTTTCTTGTGATAATATTTTGGGAAAGGAAAGCAAATTAAAAGCTGAATCTTGATAGAAACTGAACCCTAGAAAACTCCGCGCAACTACATGTAGCAGTCACAACGATTTCCGACGGTAATTGTGTTTAGTATCAAAGTATGAAACAATGACCTGGCTATTTCATAACCCCCGCCCAAAAAAAAAAAAAAAAAAAAAACATATTAGTGTACTTATTTCTAAAATCTAACCTGTACGTTTTTAATGCTACAATCATGCTATTTCTCTTTAGCTTCAAATAACAGTAATATCCTAATGTCAACCCCGCCAAACGGAGTTTGAAACACTGTACATACATGTATTTGCCGTTTGGGGCCGCGTCAGTCCGTTGCAAATTTGTGGATCGAACGTCTCCTCATTTTTGCCTAATGTTCATGAAATTTAATAGACATATTGGTCTGGGTGAAGATGTGTGAGTTAAATTCTTCATGTGTCGAAACTGCGTTACTATGGTAAGGCATATTATGGCACAAAAAAAAATCAGGTATAAACTTGCGATCGAACTACTTCCTCAGATTTTGACCAATTCTCATGAGATTTGGCACAAACATTGGTCTTGTTGTGGAGAATGTGCAAGACATGTTTTTGGAATGTGTCGGAAAGCTCGTTGCCATGGTAACGTATAGTTATGGCAATAAAGTCAGGCGATGTGATGGGGTTATAATCACCCTCAGTTATGTTGCTACAGTAGTATTGTGCTCGTGTCTTTGCTCCTGATTTGTACCTTTGTTACATGTACGGTTTTGTACCAAACTACGAGATGGCTCAAACGCCAGTGAGGCAAGAAGTTGAAAAGGAGACAGTCGATGCCAAGTGTAGAGCCAACATTAGTGCGGGCTTTGACCGGCTGAGGAAGCAGGTGTGCCCTGACAACAAGCACGACAAAGTATCAAGGTATATTTCCTGATAATTTATCTATATATCATCATCATCATCATCATCCATCATCATCATCATCATCATCGTCTTCAATCAACATCAGCCATCATCATCGTTTAAAGTCCGTTTTTCCCACTATGTGGGGTTGGACAGTACATTCCTTGATGGCTCTCCTCCATCTGTCCTGCCATTTGGGTCATAGTGTGGGTAATGTTAAACGCTCTCCTGTCTTTAGATTATTCCTCCCATGTCTTAGGTCCCCCAGCGTGGATACCTCACAACAACAACTGTGAAATTATTCTCTGGTGGCAGGTGGTCACTTCTCTCTAGCATATGTCGCATACATCTCAGCCTGCTCTCCTCGATCATCATCTGCCCTATCCTTACCAGGTCATTGACTGGAGAGGCATTTTATTTCTCTTTTCTCACGTAATGATGCCTCTGCACATCCATCTGACCATCCTCATCTCAGCCTTTTCGATTCGCTCACGCTGGATGATTTGTTGCCCATGTCTTGATTAAAGAGGTCCGATGCGCGTCCCTCAAAACAACTCTAAGGCCACCGCACACTACACGATTTTCTGTCGCACGACTAACCGACTTTGATCTGAAATAAATTAGCGTGTACGAAATATGAGCGTTTTTATTTCGGATCCAAAGTCGGTCAGTCGTGCGACGAGAAATGTGTAGTGTGCGGTGGCCTTAAAACGGCTTATTGTGAAGAGGCATATCATCTGAGAAAACACTGTTCAAAATCAAATTTTGGCTTATGATCTCTCAATGATATATTTACGCAAACGTATTTCATTCATCATGTCGAGGCATGCCGTGGTGCTTTGGAAATTTAATGTCTTGCTGAGATCGATCTGACGAAAGATAGCATAGGGACACACTGTACATGTAAAAGTTTATAAAGGATAAATCATTTGAAATTGAGCCGTTGCTATAGTTGCATTTTGTAACGGTAGTCTAGTAGGTTTCTGACACTATCAATACAGTGTGTATCAATAAAAAAGTAATCCATGTTTTATAGAGCTTGAATTTTGACATTTTTTTTATTTTAAAGGTTTTAACTATTAATATCCTAAAAACAACTTTTTCTCTTTCAAATGATACCTCATTTGCATCACTTGTGTCACGCTGGACCCAGTACATTGCTCTTGGAGAGAACAATGTCAAGTCACACTTTTCAAGTTTGGGTCAATAGATGAATGAATTAAGGCACGATGAATGGGTCATGTTTAAAGATGAAAGGTTATGTCACATTATTGCAAGTTATGCCAAAACTTGAAAAAAAGTGTGACATGACATGGTTCTCTTTAAGAGCAATTTACACAGCATCATGGTCATGCATGACACCAGTGATGGGCAGTGAGGTATCATTGGAAAGAAGAAAACTTGCTCTTAGGGATATTATACTTATAAATTCCCGTAATAAAAAAATAGTTGGCAATATCTAGCTCTAAACATGGATTAACTTTTTTTGATATACACTGATAAGGAAAGGCGTAATGTCAAAATGTAGCAGAGGTTGCTCGACAATCGTCCAACTGCATTGATTGTGCATTGGTGTGTTTTTCTGAATTTGTAAATTTGATTAATATAGATATTCAATTTTCGCTCGATGAAATGAGAATTAGACCTGGCAGTCAGGTAGTTTAACAGCGTTACTCTTGTGCATTCTGTTGGATCGCATCAGCCCTTGTTTTACGAAACCTGGCTTTCAGCCTAGAGCTTTTGTGAGAGGTGAAGATTTATGAGCATCTTTACATTAAATGCATTATTGTAATAGATTCATTTCGGTCGGGAGTGTGCTGGAATGATTGACAGATCTTAAAGTCTTCGTTATTATCATTCTCTATTATATTTTGTGTATGTACCAATATCTTTTGTTCGACTTATTTTATGTGTTAGGTTTATTTTCTTTGTCCATAGGAAGTGGTATTACAACAGTCGCTTTGTAGAGTGAAGTATTTAGAAGGGTGTCTTGGTAGCGCTCCAACAGACGAAAGGTAATTTCTTTGCTTCAGGATAGTAATGATGAAAATTTATAGTAGTTACTACTACTACTACTATTACTACTACTACTACTACTACTACTATAGCTACTACTACTGACTACTACTACTACTACTACTGCTACTATATACTGTTATTTACTACTACTGGTACTATTGCTACTACTACTAACTAACTACTACTACAACTCATATTACTCGTCTACTTCTCTACAACTACAACTACTACTACTAAACTCATATTACTCTTCTACTTCTTCTACAACTACTACTACTACTACTACTACTACGTACAACTACTACTACTACTACTACTGCTCTTACTACTATCTAATACTAACTACTACTACTACAACTCCTACTACTACTCGCTACTACTGCTACTACTGCACTACTATATACTACTACTACTACAATTACTACTTACTATTAATATTACTACTACCCTTATTACTACTAGGTCCTACTACTACTATACTGACTACTACTACTACTTCTACTGTTACTCCTCCTACTACTACTTCTACAACAACAAACATACTACTACTACTGACTACTACTACTACTACTACTACTACATACATACTACTACAACTACTACCTTACTACTACGAGGCTTCTACTACTACTACTCACCTACTACTATTTCACTACTATTACTACTACTACTATTAACTACTACTACTACTACTACACTACTACTACTACTACTACAACTTTCAGCAACTACTACTACTACTACTACTACACTATCTACTACTAGTACACTCTACTACTACTCTACACATATACTATACTAACTACTACTACTTCTACTAATCATAACTACTACTACTACACTACAACTACTACAACTACTATATAGGTTCTACTACTACTATCGTATCACTGCGCTACTACTCTACTATACTACTATCACTACTACTAATGATAATGATATGATGATATATTGATGATAATAATAATTTATATGATTAAAATTTTGATAACAACACACTACAAATAACTTCATTCAATGAATAGTTATTGAACTCTTCATTCTATTTTATAAAAAATAATGGTAATGATATAGATAATGATAAGGATAATAATCATAATATTACTATTCATGAGATAGAAAGAGGTTTTTAAATTGATTAATCGTCATTTCAACACACATATAGGGTATGCTACCATAAAATGATCAAATTTGAATTTGACGTTTCTTCACCGGATTTGGCAATAATTTGACACTTTGAGAATAAAAAAAAAAACAACTAGCAAGCCTGCTTTCATTTTTTTCACCTTTTTTCCCAGAAATAAAGAAAGGAGAGATGAAGTTGCCCATGCAGTGTCTCCCGACCACCGATTGCGTATATCATCGCTCAGTTTACTGCTATCAGCAGACGAAGGGCAAGGCTGGTCGTCTATTGCCCACTGAAACATACAGATCAGCCCAATCTCAGCTCAGAAGTACGATCATATCGCCGGCACGAGGTACGTCGAAATTAAGTCACTTTAAACGACCGACATCCTTCATGCAATTAGCGAACTTCTTGTTTTAGTGTTTTGATTTACATTAAACTTTCTGTTTGAATAAAAAATGACATGCAAATTTGGCAATGTTCCTACTGTAATTCCTGAGTATATAGATCTGTTTTTACTTTACGCGAGAGTAAATAGAAAAACCCCAATACTAAAATTCATTCATCCTCACATACATAGACAGACACACACGCATGCACATGGACAATTGCCACACATACGCACACATACATGCACCATTTTAGTTTTCAGTATTAATTCACTTCACATGTAAAAAAATAAACTACCAAATATGCATTGCGTTACCACGTACTTTTCCGTACAGTTGCATTAAGAATACTATAAAGTTATAAAAGAGAATT
>JZLH01S0399083.1:7817-17851 GCA_001188425.1 Eucidaris tribuloides | reverse complement strand
GAAAGTATCTGCTTGGAACTATAACGTCCTCGGTTACAAGGGCTATTTTCTAGAACAGTCCACGTTACCTCGGGCTCATCATAGTTCCTACCAGAGTCTGTCGCACCAATTTATATAGTAGCCATTGTACAACAAAGAGGAAATGTATGATTGCCAAAGTTTCACAGCAGAAACTATCAACAATATTTTAAAACAATATAAATAACTATGTACACTGCTTCCTTTTGGAAATTATCTTTTCAATTGTAGGTTACAAAGATGATTTAATGTAGATATACATGAGTCCATGCTGCTTATCACACTTAAATTATAAACAGTATTCTTAATACTGAGAGCACATACCACTGTCAGGCCCGTATTATATAAATCATACAAACTTCCATAATTCATTACGTGTTTACCCCCCCCCCCCGCCCCGTGAAAAGATCCATAGTTTCACAGGAAAAAAAATATTCTCCATCTCGCACCATTACGTAAATATATTTCAAATACTAGGTACAGCGGCCTCTCTAAGCCAAAGCGGAGCGCCAGGGAGCCCTACTGGGTCGTAGACCCGTCACAAGACCCCGACTTCCGACTCACAAGCTACTTCGAACGTAAGCTCTCTTCTTCCGAGGCCGAGGGACGCCCCCTACGGCGAACCAATCCCACGGGCCGTTGCTCTAAAAGACGCCGATCCTGTGACGTCAGCAGTACCGACCAATCAGAGGACAGCACGGACAGTGAGCAGATGGATTGTGTGGGACCAGATGCTGGTGACCAGTGAGTTAATGTTGTTGTTGTTGTTTGGGTGGTGATTGGAGATTACTCTTATACGCGGTCGCAGTTTTTATGCTGTCAATACGATATTTTGATACTGCTGGTTTCAATAAAAACAGATTTCTTCGTTTATTCAAAGGTCTTAACGAATTTGATAAGGGGGGGCAAAGACATCTTCAAATCTCAAAGAATCAAACGGGAGTGCTCTCATATCTACACAAGAAGTGCTGGGCGTTCAGAACAATTTGGGGGCAGGGATACGTAATTGTGCATATCAATGTACAAGCCAAAAAGGGGTAAGGAAGATGGGGAGGGGCAGGGGTATCGAGCACCAAACAGGTTACGCAGTATTTCGTGTCGTTCAAGAATGTGACTTACCTCCGCCCCCGCCCAAAAAAAAATAAAATAAAAATAAATAAATAAAATAATAAAATAATATTAAATAAATTAAATAAATAAATAATAGAACAAAATAAAGAAGATAAATAAATAAATGAATTAAATGAATAAATAAATAAAATAAATAATAATAATAAATAAATAAATAAATGAATAAATAAATAAATATATAAAATATAATATATATAATAACATATATATATATACGTATTATATAATATATATATACATTTTGATGGTTTAAATTTCAAATAATAGTGCTGGCAAAAAGCAAATATTGTGAAAGAATTCTCGGGGCTTTTGTAATAACCCACCTAAGTCCCCTCCCGCCCCCACCTTCGGCTCAAGTGCCGAACGAATGCGAACAAATAACCTGATATTTCTGTATAAAGTAGTAATGATAATAGACAATTATAACATAATGTAGATACAGAGGCGTCGCTAGATCAGGAGAAGTGTGGGAAAGTTATAGTCTGCCACTGGCAAGATATGCCATGAACAAACGTCACCCACCCCTAAAATTTCCACTGCCCAGTGGGTATAAAGTCAGCCTAGATCTCACACACAGTGAGTCGATGGGGGAAATGCTGGCATGATGAAAACTCGGTCAATTGAGTATCATAGATTTTCACTTTTTTTTTAAGCACTAAATAATCATTTTGAAATTCAATGTTTCAAGGTTTCATTTTTAGACCTTATCAAAGATACTTACAGCATGGAGGATTATGTACTCACATTTTCTAAACTGTGGTCATTGTTAGCCTGTGGCTTTAACTTCCGACATTCTGTTTAATAAAACACCGAAAGAATTACTTCAAAACTACACCCCAAGGGTGTTGAGAATTAACATTATTTTGTTTCGGGCCAAACTTTCGGTGTTTATTTTAACAGGCTAGTTTTTGCGTTGTATCACTGTAAATATAAAAGAAGCTGTTTTTCACGTTTGTTTGTCTACAGAAACCAAAACCAAGTCTTAACTGCGTGTTTCATTGCAACAGAACAGGTGCCTCATGTTCATCTTGTGCCTAGGTATGCAATACACGTCATTGTACCCGGTCTTGAACGTAATCGAACAATATCTGGGAAATAACCTTCAACAATGTAATGTTGGTTACGTTTTATATCTATTTTTATATTTTGTAGATATTTTCAATCCTGACATTTTTTTTTTTTTTAGGGGGGGGGGGGTTATTAAGATCATTTCATCATTTTTTTGTGAGATAATACCATTTCATTATTCTATCAATATTATTGTTTTCGTTCACGATGAATTTTCCACACACCGACCATAGCTTGTTACACTAGCTGAAATGTGTAGAAAGATGTTATTTGGTGCGAATAACCTTAAAGATATAATGAAAATATTAGAAGAAACCATTTCATAGAAACTTAAAGACATTGATTCTTAGATGTATTTCACCTACCGAAACTCGTGGAAAGACAGTATTGAGTATGTAAATGGCTGAAGATTAACAAAACAATAATTTCTTTAGATAATCTCAACACTTAAATGATGTAATTTTCATGTCGACGAATAAAGTGGTAATATTGGTCAGTCCCGAAGATTAACAAAACTGTGGAAAAGCAGATTCATCACAATGTATGTATTCGTTCGATCTTTACAAATTCAACTATGGTCATGTGACCCTAGTAGCCACAATTTTACGCTTTACCGTGCAGACTATGAATGGTGTCTTCAACTGATTTAATGTGATTTTAATTAATTGATTAATTTATTAATTAATTAATTAATTTATTTATTTATTTATTTATTTATTTATATTATTTATTTATTTATTTATTTATTTATTAATTTACATAGAGATGCTCGTTATCGATGCAAGATTGTAGAAAGAGTAAAAACAGGAGTGAAAGCAAAGGACAGCTATTTTCACAGACTGAAATTGGTCAAAACTCAATGATCTTTTGAACGAAATATCACTTTTTATCCACATCATAAGTAAGGGATGGCCATTACGAGTTATTTTTTTAAGTAGGTCTGAAAACTAATAAATAATTTCATGTAGCCATATGGGTCAAAGTCAGAGGTTAATGAATTTCTTTGGAAAGGTCATTTTCTACAATACCCATCAAGTAGATGTAGTGTAATTACTCTATTTTATTTATTCATTCATTCACTTAGTTAGTGAATTATTAATTTCACCATTAATTTGTTTTTAATGATATATTATTTACTTCTTGATTTATATTCACTCTCATATGTTATATGAAAATAACATATGTATTTATTGATATAATATTTATTTACATCTTGCTTTATATTTATTCCTATTTATTATATACGAATAAAATCATATGTATTGTATTGTTTATTGAATGATTTATTTCCATTTACTTATTTATTCATTCATCTTATTCATGCATTCATTGATTTTTTGGTTTGGTTTGTTTGTTCGTTTCCAGGGGAGAATGTGAAAATATGATGCCAAACCTTCCGGTGGACCTCGACAGTCCACGCGGCGAAAGTCCGCAGTGTTTGAAGGACGTCGCCCTCCCGCCTCCGGCCGGTCGGTTATCCCCTCCAGCCGTTCATCGCGACAGCGCCAACCCCGACAGCCAGATCTCCCCCGAGCTCTTCCGGCCGGTGAGGGCCCGATGGGTGCAAGACACGGATAGTAGCTGCAGTCAATCGAGGCTAGAGGTGGATGGGAGCGGGGCAGGCGTGGGATGCGGTCTCGACGACGAGGTGGAGGAAGATTTATGCCAGATAACGGTGGAAGAACTCTTTCAGGCGGATTTGGGAGATCTAAGTCGGCTTGATGCCATCAATCAAACCTCCCCGGCCTGTTACGATGTTATTCGTTTAGACACCGCCGAGCTAGAGGAGTTGGAGAGCGTCACCGTTATCAGCGAGGAGGATGAGGATGGTAACAATGGTAACCTGAACGTGGTGTCGGATGCGGAGAGCGAAGGCTTCGTCACGCCGGCGCTGGCCTCGTTCGCCTCCAGGGCGCTTCACGTTGGACAGCAGACACGGGAACACGATCACGAGACAAACGTGCATAGGATCAACTTCCCCGGTCTCTCCAAAACAGGTAGGGCCTGTACAGTGCGCCCCAGCGGAAGGTGGGGGGGGGGGGGGGGGACACGTATAAACGAATTAAAGACACAAGCTAACATTGTGAATCTTTGACTTATTTAAAAAATGTCAAAGAGTGATATACTGAGCTACATGGTGAAATATAATAATAATAATAATAATAATAATAATAATAATAATATGGTAAAATATAATAATAATAATAATATATATAATAATAATAATAATAATAATACATAATAATAATAATAATAATAGAATAATATACTGTACTACTACTATGGGACTTTTATAGCGCATTATCATTTTTGTAGAAGCTTAAGTGGACAAATAAACACCCCTTAAAATACTAAAAATTTGGAAAGTTGGGAGTCTGCAAGAGTCAATAAGATATTTTGGATGACTATTTTTTTGAGCCAGCGTTTACCATCAATCCTGAAGGACATTACTATTTCCCACTGTTTTTTTTTTTTTGCTTTTGTAATCACATAATACAGTGTATAGAATTGTTTTATTGTAAAAAATGAGATTTGTTCTTTTCTGTTATAACTATCATCAGGAGAGTATCTTGCTAGATAACATGCGGTTTTAACGAGCACCCAACTCAAACTCAAACCCAAGCCATCAAAAAATACTTGACATCTCATCAGACCACCCATTCAAACAATAACCGAACTGAGAGACACTGGAGAAATACACAATTTGTCAAGATCCGGGGCCCTTGAACGATTTTTTCACCGGCGTGCAGAGTGATATATAATTTCGCGGCAAATGTTCGCGGCCAAATCAACAGCTGAAAAAGTCGCTTCAGTGGGGGGGCGGGGGGGGGGCGGGGGTGTCGGTGGAAATTTTACGGCCCAAATTCGGCCGGTCCGCAAATCACGCTGGAAAAGTCGCTTAGTGAGGGGTGGGGGTCGGCGGAACAGATTTTCGCGCCGCCAAAAAAAAAAATCACGGCAATTCGCGGCCAAAATCAACAGCTGAAAATCTCTCTGCGGCCAAATTTAGTAGAAAAATTAGACATACGCGTCTTTTTGGTCAGGGGACGTGCTAGCGCACCCCCGTGAAAATTTCTGGGCGCTGCTTCAAGCAACCCTAGGCACCCCTTCCCAGGCCATGCAGATCCAATTCAGCAGTCTCCAAGGACAGAGAAGATAGTGTTCTATGTGAATAGGCTTTTAAAAACCCTTCAAAGCATCGTTCTGAAGGACAAAAATCATTCCTGATTTTACATGTAGCTCCATCCATCGATCTCTGCAACAGTTTTCAGGAATCTTTCTGGCAATTATAGGTGTCTCGAATGGTCTCATTCCAGTCTTTCAATGATCCCTTTATAATCTGTCAATAACACTTTCAAGTGATCTTCGCACAATGGCACGAATTTCTGTCGAAAGATAATTGAAAGAACATTGAGAGCACAAGACCGTTGAAGCACTCATGAGAGATGGCTGAAATACTACTGAAAGAACACTGAAGACCATTCATGGAAAAATTGCAGAAAGACAATTTTTTAACGGTCTCAGTTTAGTTTTTTGTAGCTAGACATGGAAATCAAAAAGACTCAGCCGGATTATTGAGAGTCTCTAAAAAAAATTGAGAGAATCTGATCAATTTTTCCAGCTCTTTACATATGGTCTTGCCTTAGATGTGACACGGCCCTGTTAGTTGAGATTCGAGTTTCGTTTAAAGACAAGACAACAATTGTGACGGAACTTCAGTTTAAAAACAGTCAACTTTGATATCTGGCCTACATAATAAATGCTTAATGAACAAATAAACATCCCTTAGTTATACAAAAGTATGGAAAAGTAATTATGTTGCCACATACTGCCATGGATATTATTAACATAAACATCGCGATTCATAGCTCCAGCTTGAGCTATGAAGGTAGGACCTATACAACAATAGTCTATGGAGAAAATAGACAAAGGTCAGAGCAGAACGAGTCACACTGAATCTTAGATTTTCAAGGGTCTTAAAACACTAAATGGTCTCGATTGAAATACAATTATTTTCAGGGCTTTCATTTTTTACCCTATCAAAGACACTTACGCACATACAAGCATGTAGGATTATGTAGCTCAGATTGTTATCTTTCTGTCTTTAAAACCGCAATGTGATCTAAGCATATGGAACCCATGTTGCGAATAAAAAAAACAGTATCTACTGCAGTAAACTTGTGAATGTACACTTTTGTTATCGAAATTCAATGCAGGTGCTGCAACCGTAGAGAAGACGTACGAAGTTTGAGATATCTGGAAATTTACGCCGCGCTGCTTGAACGAGGAGATTTTAAGCTTTATGGCTTGCTGGATTGATAACTTCAGCTTCTTCTAAATAGACAATGGCGTTACTCCTGTTTATTTTTCAAATTAAGAATAACGCCAGGTAATAACGGTTAACTTCAGTTGTTATTTTGTCTCAAACTGCCGAATTCTTGCCAACAGGGCGGAAAGACGGCGAAGTTGAAAATACAGTTATTAAGTCGAAAAGGCATCTTATTTTTCTCTGACAAAAGGGCAATGAGAGCTGATTGAACGACATGGCCAATTTATGTTCATTAAATTGATTCCGTCGTGCATTTATCTTAATCCACGAGATCTTAGAAAAATTTCTGCCATCCTCTATTCAAAATGTACCTACGTTAATGTGCAGTCGATTTTGTGGATGTAAATATACATCTTCTTAAATCTAAATTGTAAATCAGTAAGGCCAATTGTTATTTTTTTATTGTATGGTTACATCAAATTTTAAAATCAATATTCTATTACAGTTATCACATATGTGTCTAAGCATTTTATGGTATGTACAACGTGCCGACGTATAAATATCGATGTTTTTGTCGTTGGTTCGTTTTTAGAGCGAGCGCGAATTAATTATTTCCTTTGCCCTTTTCAGAGAAGATAATATCGAGTGTACGTTAACTTTTGTAATTGAATGTACCATTTCCAGGAAAGGTCGAAGAATTTGCTTCGAATAATCCACCATTTGTTTGTGGGAAATTTAATTTTTCAGTTCATGTATTTTCGCTTTGCAAACTTGCTGTTGTGTAGCTGCTGTTCTCCACATCACAGTGTATGATTGAGGGAGGGTTTCTTGTATGCTATTTAACTGATATAGAAAACAAGTTCTATAGTAGCGACAACATCATTTAATTTTCTAAATTTTTACAGCACTGTGGACTTAAATTATCCCTTTTCTACGTCAAGCTTACTGCTACAGTTGGGAAGTGTTGTATATGTTTGTAGCCACATAAATTCTAATCAGGTATTGAAGTGGTCCTAAGTTTTTTGTAGGTTTTGTTATTCCGATAATGTTTTGTGGGATATGCATGCCACAAATTTGTACTAGGAATTACCTTTATATTTCGGCCAAGTTTCTTAAACTGAGTAAAATTATAAGTGTTTCTAGTAGTTCCACTTATGGGACTGTTAAGAAATAAATGTACAAGAAAAAACTTAAACACAAATTTGTAACCACATGATTTAATGTTAAATTAATATTGTTTATATTACCCGGTGGCAAAGATCAAGAACACTTTTCGATGAAAGCAGAATAAAATGATAATGCAACCTATCTTCTTAATATTACGAGTCTATATATGTTATCATTGTCCCGAAATGGCTTTTCAAAAGCCTTTACTTTATTTGTGAACTTCAGAGTTTTACATAGAAGTTAGACTTCCAAGCGATCGTTTTGCTACGTAATGAAAACAAGCGTTAAAGTGCCGAATTCAGTTAAAGGCCAAATTTGACGTTGTCCAGTTGAAAAAAAACAAAACAAAAACAAAAAACTGAGCTATATGATTCCTTCAAGTACTAGATCGTGTCTGAAAAGAGTCTAGAAAATAAAGCCCTGAAAAAAAATGCAGGTCGAAACGACAACGTGCTTTTTAAAAGTCAAATCAATGAGCGAACCATTCCGCGGTTTTTTCCCATCAGACTGCTGTATAGAATTTTTGTCCGTAGGGATGACACGTTCGCTGTTTGGCGATAATTTTATTATGTACAATATGGCTATTGACAAGCATTGTATGTTCTAAAATTCGTGTGCTTCAAAACACTATTTATAGATGTTAGATATCAACTTTATTCAAATTTAAATGGGGGATTCACAATGCTTAAGGGGTCATCTTAAGAGTTGTCAAGATATTGCCCCCGCAAATAAAGTCTTGAAGGGCCGTGGGTAGATAGGAATCAGCGTACGGTCGGTCTGGGCCGTTGCAAATCTTATGGATCGAACTACTTCTCAGTGTTTGACAAATGTTCATGAATTTGGCACAGCACATTGGTCCAGAGGTGTCGATCCTTGGGGGGGGGGGAGGGCGGGATCGCCCCCACAAATGGATATATGGGGGTATGCAATAATATCGATGTTTGCACCCCCCCCCACCCCAATTAATTTGGACAACTTGAAAAAATTCAATAATATGCAATGAAATAAATTATGTTTTCAGAAGGATATGGAAAACGCACTATAAACCACTTAACAATTGGCAATACAAAATACTATTACACACTACAAAATTTCAAGGTTTTTCGGGCACCGCCTGTCACGCGAAAATTCTGTATTTTACACTATGGCGCTTCAGAGCCGCGAACCAAGAAAAATTTTGGGACGTCTATTTTTTCGTTTTGCCCCCCCCCCCCCTCCACAATCGAAACATGGATTCGCGCATTGACGCCACTGCATTGGTCTTGGTAAAAGATTGCAGACACATTTCAAATTGTGATCGAAATCTGCCGTTGCCATAAAGTACAGGCAATTTTATGACAATCAATTCAGACTACAAAATATTGCGGATCAAATTACTCCCTCATTTTTTTATTTTTTCACAATGTATATTGAGATTGGCCACCATTGGTCGTGTTGGGGTGACGGTGCCTGTCAAGATACATTGTTGAATGCTGTCAGATTGTGTTGCCCCATGGTAATGACATATTATGCCAATATGTCGACAGGGACTGATGGGGCCGGGGTATTAATCGCCTAAACGGCCTACCGCACACTACACGACTTTTGTCTACGTACTGCACGACTTGGATCCGAATAAAAAAACAAAGCTCAGAATTTCGTTACCGCTGCATTTATGTACGAAATATAAGCTCTGTTTTTTTTTTATTTCGAGATCCAAGTCGTGCAGTCGGACGACAAAAAGTCGTGTAAGTGCTGCGGTGGCCATTAGGTTGATAATTCTAAAGTTGTATCATATATTATAAATCAATGCTGGCAAAACAAGGATGTTCGATACTACCCTTCCCTACTCCAAAAGTATTGAAATACACATATAACGAATGCATTTTGAGTTGAAGGGTCTTCTAGTATGACTGTCCTAATGAGTTATCTGCTGAAAATAACATTATTTGAGAAGAAATCAATGAATATAATTTCTACCTTTCATTTCCCATGGTCGGAGAGATTTTCAAAATGCAGGCGCAACCCCTAGGGGGCTGGAACATTAAAATGCTAACATTTTTTCGCTCCGATATAGGGGTGGGGTGTTATTCAGAACTAGCATCGTAATTTCGATTTCGTATTTGCCGTCAAGCCGTCTTGATGCGTTTGGAAAGACTTGGCTACTAACACAAATAATACAATTCGTGTCTTTTAATGAAGTTCGAAGGAAGACACACGCAGCCGCAAGAAGAAAGTGCCTTCTATCTTCATTAAAACATGTAATAAAGAGAGAATTAGGCTACTCATTTCAAGATGATTGGTCTTTTCTCTACATTATTGTATCAAATGTACTGAAAAGTCGAATGAAGTAAATTTTAGAGTTTTACAATAGTAAACCGCCATCACGATTTAAATGTGG
>JZLH01S0399050.1:13286-31894 GCA_001188425.1 Eucidaris tribuloides | reverse complement strand
TGGTTGATTGGATTTTGATGCAACTAGGACCAAGTATGTACTATGGGGCAACAATGAACAGATTAGATTTGGGGTTGAAAGGTCAAAGGTCACAAGGCCTCATACTTGGTATCATTATCATGGTAACATGAGAATGGCTTACTGAATATTGATGTAACTTGGATGAAGTATGTATTATGGGGCACTGACGAACTGATGAGTTTTTGGAGTTGAAAGGTCAAAGGTCACAAGGCCCCATACATGTCTAATTAAGGCTTGTTACCGCTATAAGTTAACGGCTGTTCGGATGAAGATGTAACTTGAGTCAAGTATGTTTTTTTTTGAGGTTATGATGAATTGATAAGATTTTATAGTTGAAAGGTTTAAGGCAAAGGACCTTTTACTTCAGTTTACTACCATGGTAACTTTAAAGACTTTAAATCAGATCAAAAACATACTTGAGTGATGCATTTCAATTTTGGAATTGGACGGGGGTTGCGGAGGCATACCCACTGGCTGCGTGCAGCCGTATTGCTCTAGTTCAAATTTATTGTCATTTCACCGAATTGGAGACTAAGGCATCCTCACAAGGCGTCCATCAATTATCCAATGATAATGTAATAAGAGTAGACAGATTATGGCTATCACCCCATTTATATAATTAATTTGATTGATTTTATATTAATTGATAAATTCATTGACTGATTTATTTGTTTGTATATTTATATTTTTTCAGGAATGATGTCTCTCTGACGAATGGTGAACACAGTTATGTAGTCCGCGACTTAGAGCCTTACCAGACGTATCATTTCCGGGTCCAGATACGGAACAAGTTGGGACGGAGTGGATGGACCTACTCTCAGGCCATGACAAGACAAACAGGTATGAAGCTTTTTTAAACACGTACACATTCCAATTTCCCCCCATAGACTGCTGTGTTGCAAAATTTCCTATCGGCTATCGAATAATTAATGTGCCAATTTGTATGTGCACATATTGCAGAGATGCCAAGCCTCCCTGATTCCCAGGAAGGCTCCCTGAAAATTATATGATTTTTGTGTGAATCGGTGTATAAATTTCAAAGCCTTACTGATTTTGGGGCTGGCTGCTCCCATTGAATTGTACACATTTGCTAGAAACCACCCTGATTCTCAATCCAATCCTCCCTGAAACTATATTGAAATAGTTGGCATCCCTGTTATTGTACTAGTGACAGCATAAATGTCTGAACTTTTTTGTTCTAGGGTGTTTATTTGTCCATTCAAACACTCTCAGATACGTGAGATAGCAAAGTTTGACAATTCTTAAACGGATCTTCCACAGTGTTATATAGCGTCTTTAAGTGGCGGCATTATGCTCCCTTGTCGATTTTTTTCCCTGTGACGTTGTGACTGTCAGGATTTGCTTGAGATGGCTTCATGACTCTTTTGTCCCATCCTTCCCGCACATTTTGATACCAAATACATGTTGATTACACCTATAATACCAGTGTTACATTAGAATTTTTCATCTCATGACAATCGAATTTGTCAAATTCGACGTTATTCTGTGTATTTCACTATGACATTATTGGTTGTTGAAGAAACAACAAAACATACATAATGGTAATTATTTGCATAACATAATAAGGGTTAACCCCATCTCTGCTGGGGGGGGGGTCAGCCCCCCCCCCCACTCAACGTTTTGCGCGATATGTCCGCAATGCAAAAAGTTTTTCGCTGCGATGTTTCATGACTTTTTTCCTCCCAGTCTCCCCGCATCTTTTAAGACCAAACTTGCGACGCCCGGGTACTCGGTTCCGAAGATACGCATAATTTTGTACATGCATGTCGCACCAAAAATTGCTATAAAACGTGATTGTGTGTACAATTTCAATACAAATTGTGTTTTGAGCCCAAAATCATAAATGTATGAATATTTTTGGTTTTACTGATTCAAATTACTTAATTTTATGCTGTTTTTGATTGCATAAGTGTAGCCGACAAATTTCCTCTAAAAACAATAAAAAACAAAAGGTCGAAAAAACAAAGAAATACATAAGACATTGCAAAAACAATAAATTACATTAGAAATTGATTGTAATATCACTTTTTTCAGGTACATTTACTAAGAACACCATAAAGGGTCTCTACATCAAGAGTAAGCTCATTTGGAGCTTTAATTAGTGAGTTAGAGTAAAAAGTATGATTTCACAGATTAATTACACATAAATTAGCATAATTAACTAAAAACAATTTTCAAGAAAAAACGAACTATACTATTTTGTAGATTAGGTCGCTGGCGACATGCATGCTATTCGTCGAGTGGTCGATGGCCGCGATCTGAAGGGGGCGGGGCCTGTGAGGCCCCCCAAACCATATGATCTCCCAAAATACCCCGGCAGAGATAGGGTTAAGTATATCTTCTTTGATAACACATTTTCATATATCTCCCAACATTAGCTTATTACTAATCCCTCCCCAAAAAGTCACCAAACCCTATCGACCAAATCTCAACAGTCGCAATGTTACAGGAAAAAGAATGGCAATGGGGCATAATGATATCTCCCAACATTAGCTTATTGCTAATCCCTCCACTATTTCCATATTAATGTGTTCGTCATCCCTTTTTGTTATTGTTGACTCTGCTTGTAAACTTTGGTTTATTGTTTTTTGTTGGAAATTTGTGGAACTTAACTTGAAAACTTGAATTTCAACATGACCTTCGTTTCTTCCTGTTCAGCCCCGTCTGGTCCGCCCACTTCCATCAAAGTGGAGGCCATCGCCCCCAACCGACTCAAGGTTAGCTGGAAACCACCCTTACCTGACCAACAGAATGGGGAAATAACCAAGTATACCATCTCCTACTGTGTGGATGATTCAACATTCGCACCAGACACGGGCAGCGATAACCATACCGCACCTGAGAATTCATTGTGCCAAAGTAAGTTGCTTGACTTTGTAAATGTGTATCAATGCGGTTATCAGACTAGCCACTGACCGTTAAAAGTAAATCTGATTATGAATCTGTCATTGCGGTTATTGTGAAGTGTGTGTACAAAGTTCAGAAGTTCATCTCACTCAGCTCTCAAGCGCAGTTGATATTATGGAAGGTCATCAGGACTTACTGGGGTAAAAAGTCTGACCTCTGGAATACGAGAACTGCAGGAGGTCAGTTTGGATGGCAAGGTTCAGTGGTGAGCCTTGTCAGTTAAGAGAGGAATGAATATACATCTTTTCAAGTGTTTTTCCCCCTTATGAACTCTAATACAGATGGCAGTCTGACAAATACATGCTCACAGGATTGTAACTCTTCATTTGTCAGAGAAGATTACCCTGAACATCAACAGCGAATACGAATATTATGACCAGCAATCTTGTTTAGGTTATCCAAAATCGTCGGGATATTGAAGTCTAGTCTTTTGGGAGCAAAATAACCTTTATGATACAACTCTATCACTTCGACATTTGTCTAACTTTCCATCTGTTTTAGATGTGTTTATATATGTGTAGAATTATCATTCCTTGAGTAATTTCCCCAGAGTAATGTGTATCCGTACATATCAATCCTTTTTCTATCTCTTGTTATTGTTATTGTATGTATAATAAGCGCGTATGTATGTGTTTTGTTTATTTATGCATGTACTAAACAAGCATTTCCCCCATACATTAGTAGATTCAATGAATTCAGCACATTTATAAAAATCCAAAAATGAAGTACTAAACTACCGTTTGGAATTGATGGACTTGCAAATCCTGAAATCAATCTGTAAATGTTACTAGTGATGTTTAGAGGCTGGTGCATAGTTACGAATAAATTTTTGTTACTAAACAATTAAAATTTCATGTAGATTATTATCTTCACATGTGTGGTTGTCCACACACTGCTCTTCTGAGTAATTTACCCCGATCAGTGGGCATTATTAAACACAACTAACTGTAAGGCAACTTCCACCCAGGGTAAACTTTCGGATTGGTAGGGCACACAACGACTTCATTTTCATTTTAGATCTGTGATGTAAGCACATGTATTTTTCACGCAAGATACTTAATGCGTCCTCCTTCCCTTGAAGCAAGATGAAACTTGCGTCCACAGGAGCAGCATGCATGATCACTTTGCCTTTGTTACTTCTTGGAAAAACCAGGGCCCTATTTCATAAAATTTAAGAATATTCCTAAGTAGGACTTAGGAATATTAATCGTTCCTAAGTCCAGAGAAATCATTACTAATTCCTTAATTGTTCCTAACTTTAGGAACATTCCTATGTTCTATTTCATAAAGCAACTTAGGAATAAGAATGTTCCTATCTTGGCTGAAATTATTCCTAACTTTAGGAGTGATTGTTATCACTCTTAAGTATCACATGATAATCAAGCTCACAAAAAAATGCACTTTTCTGATTTACCTGGATGAAGACACTCTTTACAGGTACACAACTAATAACACTAATATTAATAAGATATTGACTTTTTAAACCAAATACTGTTCCACAAACTTTTCAGAAATATTAAAGTTAGGATTTTTAAAAAAATTCCTAACTTTTTGTTCCTAACTTAGGAATGTTAATCATGCCTACGTTAGGAATTTTCTTAAGTAAATTGTTCCTAAGTAACTTAGGAACAATAACTTAGGAATGATCCTTAGAAGCTTTATGAAATAGGGCCCAGGAGTGATTTGGTCAGGGTCAGCCAACTTTTGCTTGGGTTAAGCTAACCTGATCTCTGTTGAGGTGGTCGTTCACCCTGACCCAAGTTGCTCTTCCCCCCGACCATAAAGGCATCGTATAACAATGTTTGTAGTGTAAAAAAATCTGAGCTATACAATTCAGTGTCTCTGATAAGGTCCAAAAATGAAGCCCTGAAAAAATGCTGGTCAAAATGATCATTACATGTACATGCTTTTAAAAAGTGAAAATCATTGATCAACCATTTCAGTTTTCCCCTATGGACTGCTAGTTGCTAAATTTTTGTCAGCTGACACTAATTCATGTGCTGATTTTTATCTGTACATATTTTGTCAGTGACAGCTTAACTGTCTGAAGTTTTGTGTTCTAGGGTGTTCTAATTTGTCCATTCAAAATAATACTGTCAGATATGTCAGATAGCAAACTTTGACAATTTTTTTTTTTAATGGGGCTTCCCACAATGTTATATGGTGTCGTTAAGCTAATGCAATCTCTGTTTAGGTGGTCATGCACCCTAAGCCAACCCAGGATTTCCCCAAGTGGCTCTTCCCCCGACCTTTACTCGAGCAAGATCATCTACGTCTGAACATGGCTTCTCTCAATTTGTTTTTTCCACAGATGGTACCCTTGATAGTCTGATTACCAATGGCCTTGAGGAGACCATAGAACCTCTGACTGCTTTCACCACGTACATCGTGTGGGTAGCGGCATTCACTTCTGCAGGCAGGGGCCCGTTCTCCCTGCCCTTCTGGCAAAGGACGCAGCAGGGAAGTAAGTAAACTCTTATGTCTAAAGACCAAAGTTTTCCGTTTTACAAGTGTCAAATTCTGTTTTTCCCCGTTATACAAATGTCAAATTCTGTTTTTCTCTGTGTTGTAATTTTGCAATTCTGACTTGAATTTTTGTAAAAAAAAAAAATCACAAATAACGTCAAGCTTACAAAGCCCTTGTAGTTTTGATTCAGGTTTGGGGACATATGTCAGGTAACACATGATTTCTTTGGCTTTATTAGCCATCTTTTTGGTAAATTGGTTTAGTTTTATTGAATAAATATTTATAAATTTTACTTGGGGGATTTTTGTTCAAAATGCTGTTTTCCGCATTATACCTCAAATTCTGTGATTTCCGCAGAAAATCTGCAACACGGAAAACTTCGGTCTTAATCTATGTCATGAGGTTCCCAGCCAACCTAGAAATGGGGAAAACCTAGAAAATGACTTCTCCATTTTTCCAGTCGGTGGAAATTCAGGGAATGTAACTCTTAACGTGCCAGAGGATATAAACCTCTATGAATTTTATGTGTATTATTTGTGCAGATCTACGACTTTGGCACGTTAAGAGTTACATGATCCCTGTGCTACCAGTGTCTCTGATAAGGTCTAAAAAAGCCATAAGAAGCCCGTAAAAATTTGCAGTTTACAACGTTCATTATGTGCTTTTAAAATATGAAAACCATTCAGTGACTATTTTAGTTTTCCCCCATAGACTGCTGTGTTGCAGAAGTTTCATCAGCTGACAATAATTCATGTGTCGATTTTTATATGTACAGATTTTATGAGTGACAGCATAACTGTCGAAAATTTTGTGTTCTAGGCTTGTTAATTTGTCCATTCAAACACTATCATGTAGGTCAGATAGCAAAGTTTGACTAGGGGGCTTCCTCAATGTTATATAATGTCTTCACAATATAAAGGAGGTAGCTGGTTAAGAGAAGAGCTCGTTAGAACTGAATCTCAAAGTTTCTTTGTTGACATTATTCCGTTCGAAACATTTCTTCCACTCCTGTTCCTCTACAGCACCAAGCGCGCCTACAGATCTCCGTCAAACGTTCATGAACTCCAGCGTCATTCAGGTGAAGTGGGATGCCCCCGAAATACTAAATGGGCAGCTCCGACACTACAAGGTGCAATACAACGGGGAGACCCAAACAGAGATCACGGAAATGGCAGACTTGTATGTGGAAGGCGGCAAAAGTTACGACATCAGCGTACGCGCTTGTACCAATGCAACAAACGAGGATGTAGCCTGCGGAGATAGTTCCAACAGCATCCGTGTGATGACTGATATTGGAGGTACATTATGTAGTCTAGCTTGCTAGAAGCATTCAAATATGGTGAAGACAGTTGTTTGTTGAACTTGTGAAAAAAATGATGACCAAAATTGTAGCGAATATCTTAACGGCATCATTCTACTAGTGTCTCAGATAGGGTCTAAAAATAACGCCCTAAACACATAATTGTATTTCTAAACAATCGTCAAGTGCTTTTGAAAAGTGAAAGTTGATTTGTGGCTATTCTAGTTCCATACAAACTCTAATGGTCACTGTAATTCCCACAAAATTGAGTTTCTCTCCTCTTTACTTTGCTAACTGTTTGTAAATTGCATTTTCTTTTGTAAACCAGTGTATTTACATGATGTTAAACCTTGTTTTTAACCCGTTGGAGACTAAATACGGGTTAACTCGTGTTGGGATCAATGGAAAATGCATGTTAAAGTGAAATCAAATCATCTCCAACGGGTTAATTTTAGGCAAGCAATAGACATCCACTACAATTATATATTTTTTTAAAACTAAAAAAACAAAGCGTAGTTGTCTTACTTTTGTCAAGAAACCTTGAGTAGAGTTTATCTCTGCTTTGACCATGGCAGGTCACATGCAATGCTCAAAAGACACTCTGTTCTTTTTAGTTGTCGTTAAAGGTATTGGCTAACATTTACCACAGTTAAAAAAATCTGAGCTACATGATTCCCCATGCTACCATTGTCTTTGATAAGGTCTAAAAATGACGCCCTGAAGAAATTGTATTTCAAAATGATTATTTAGTGCTTTAAAAAAGTGAAAATCGTAAGTTGATCGGATTCACCTGCCCATTTTCTCCCATAGATTTACTATGTGTACACCTAGGCTATTTAAACTCGCCCAGAGTTTTAATTGTTTATTCATGCATAACTTGCCATTGGCAGTGTAACTTTCCAAACTTTTGTATTCTAGGGTGTTTATTTGTCCATATTAACACTACTATATAGTTCAGATATCAAAATTTGACCATTTTTTAAATTGAAGCTCCACAATTTTAATATATGTTTTTCTCTCTTCCTCTGCCCATAGCCCCACAAATGGTGCAAGCCGTTAGTGTCACACCTGAAACACCAGATAAGGTTGTCGTCAGTTGGAAAGCGCCAGAGATTACGAACGGACCCATTGAGCGCTACGAGGTGCGCCATCGACCGGCGGGTGGAAAGCACGAATGGGACACGCACATTACGAATACCACTTCGGACACCGTGAAGGTGGATTGCAGCCTGGTGAAAAATAGCACCATGTACGTATTTCAAGTTTTGGCCGTCAACAAAAGGAACGGAGTCTGGTTGAGAAGTCCAGCATCTGCACCCAAACAGTACGAAATGTGTGGATTTGCAAAAGGTAATTTGTCTGACATTGGTGATTATTGTTGAAATTTAAAGACATCATTCGATAATGTTTCCAGTTTCAACATTTGAGCTACATGATTCTCCATGCTGCTAGTCTCTCTGATAAGATTTGAAATTGAAGCCCTGAAAAAAAATCAGTGAGCGACCACTCCAGTTTTTTCCCATAGACTGGTACGTTCTAAAATTCTTATCCCCAGCGCACTTATTTTCCTTGTTTGTATTTTAGATTACTTTAATTTCTGCAACTATTTAAAGCGCAAGTTTAGTTGTGGGGTAGTTTTGTTATTCGAAAGCTTCATGTGCAAAGGTCATATCACACCAATAACAGGTTCTGAGTGTCTTTTTTTTTTTTTTAAATTAATTAAGGAAAAATCTTGGGAGGTGGTGGGGAGGGGGCGGAATCCCCAAGATTTTCAACTACAATTTACATTATAGCGTCCTTAGCGTTGATAAGGTGTTAAGTTAATCTGAATTATACCTCAGCTGAAAGATCAGACTCTGTCAAAGTGAAGTGAGTATTGTCAAATTATATATCATTTTGTCATTTCACACCAAAATCTGTCATAAATTTCAAATTTGTGGGAAAATATTCCAATCTAAACCAACATGTTTATAAGTGAGTTAATGAGGGCTTCCCTTCTGCTGTATAAAAATGAAAGAACAAATAATATTTCTTTCATACTTTTTAAATGTTTGGCATTTATTTAGTTGGTATGGTTTGTGGTGCAAACTTGTACCTGTGACACATTAAGCATGGGCACAAATGCTCTCATTCTATTCGAGTTGGGGGGGGGGGAGGGAGGGAGGACACTAGAGGTGGCGAAATTTGATCTAAACCTCATTTGATTATCGTGGAAAAAACATTGTCGATAACACTATTTATATCTCCTGAGTTGAAAATTTGTGATGAACAAGATAAATCTGTTGTAGACTTAAATTGACAGTGCGCTCATTATAGGGCTGTTATCAAAATGTGGTCATAACAATGTTGCTTTCTGTAGACCCTCTTGTAACTAGATCTGGAGATTTGTGGTGCCGACTGTTTATAAATGGCATTTTGGTTGGCAGGGTGTTGACAGATGTGTTGATGAAATACTAAATGCTCATGCACTACCACAAGTTTGATAGCTGAACAGCATGGGGTCTCTCATATTACTTCTACCTCCCTGTTTTTATCTCTCGTGTGCAAAGTATTCTTAGCTATGGGGAATTCTTGGTCCCTTCCACTGCAGTGCATGCATTTACCCCATTAGGTTTTCATATTTTGTGCCATATCGTGCCTCTGGCGATATTTTGAAATAATCATGAGATCATTATCGTGTATTCGATGTTTTTTCAACATTGACTAATTTTGACATTATCCAAACATTGGCCAGCCCTAGAGGACACCCTGTTGTTACATCCAGGTGTGTCCGCCCCCCCCCCCATGAATAGAATTCCAGAGAGCATTTGCGCCCATGACATTAAGAGTTGAATACCATCATGTCGCTAAGTCCTTCAGCTCAACTTATCTTCTCCATCAATCTCCGAATCCACATTTCAAAACCTACCAGTCTGTTGACCTAACATAAATATCCAATTTTATCTCATTCTTCAGCTCCCACGCTCATTATTGTCCTGTCAGTGATGATACCAGGAATATTATTGCTCGCTGGTGCGTGTTTCGTCATCTGGATCAGGCAGTCCGACTTCTTCAAGCCAGCTCCAGATCCATACTTTATCGGGCCTGTACTCGATCCCCACGTAAGTATCTGTTCAAAAAATGCAGGCTATCTGACTTCTGACGACAAGCATTATGTCAATTGTTTCGGTATCGGTCAAAGGGCACATCTCTCAATTTTGCGATATGAAGAATGGAAAAAAAACCCAAACAGGATAGATTCTCCCCTACCTTTTATTGACAGGTCTCAATGTAGTAAATTCATGTTATGACTACTCCAAGTGCTGTCCAAGATACGTGTAGGCTGGTGTATATTTTTTGTATGTGTAATACCTGCTAGGGCTATATTGGTCTGTCGTGGGTTACTTATCAGAATGATAATTATACAAGAGCTGTTAAAACTGCACAGAGGTGGTGTAACAAATGACACATTTCACAGAAGTGCATCTCTTTCATACAAATTTCTTTCTGTCTAAAATAAATAGAGGCATTACTAAAACTTACTTTATGGTGAAATATATGCCACCCGCCCATAGAAAACTCCCACTATATTGTGTTCTCATTTACAATTTGGCTGGCAAGCTTTCAAACCAAAAATCTGTTTTGTTATATTTATATATACAGAATAATTATTAGCAAATTTCATCAGAATGTATTGTGAATACTGAAATTTGCGAACAAAATTAATATGATTAGTACAGCTTATTAAAAAAAGGAAAAAACTGCTACAATATTGGGATTTAGCTCAAATTTGAAATGAATGGTAGGGGAATATGAGGACCCAGAGAATAATGTACAAAATCATTAAATTAAATTGTTATTTGCCTCACGCTTTCTTCATGCTCTGCAGGATGATAAGTTCCAGATGAAGGGCAGGCTGCTTATCATGAGGTCGGAGAAGGAGAACTTCAACACCTTACGACAAGCGGACTCCACCACCAACCTGCTGCTACCACCGTACGACCGCCTCTCATCCAAGGAGAGTACCAGCACGAGCAGCAGTACGGATCAGGGGATCCACGACATGGATGGATTCACGGACGACCTGCGATACGTCAGCGAAAAGACGAACAGTCGCGGTAATAGCGAGAGTGACGAGGAGAAAATGCCCGCCAAGCATCTGATGCGTATCATGAGCGACGATTACGAGGAAGAGGACGCTGTCTTTAAATGCCCTGGGGATAAGCATGATGGCTGCGATGGTAGCGTGACGTACTCCCGCATCGCCGAGGCGGACGGCGTCGATAGCTCGACGCCGATGTTGGGGAAGGAGCAGGTCCAGTATCAGGGCGACGGGAGCGAGTCGTACGCCCAGCTCTCGCAGGTGGCCCCGCCGTCCACCACGACGCCGCCGGCCTCGCCGACAGCCCTGCAAGATCAGAGGAGCGAGGCATCCTTTGGGAGTCAGTCCACGGTGAGTTATCATCGGTTGGGGGTGAGCGGGCTGACGCCCATCACCAGTGTGGAGACCATTCCTTCCGAGGAGCCCCTGGCCTACTCCCGTCTCTCGCAGGGATCGGAGCCGGACATCGAGTACTCCCAGCTGGCATCTGCCTCCAGTAACCCGACCCTGTCGGACCCGGCAACCGCCAAGGCACCTGCTGCGATGGACGGCAAGCAGGACGCAGCCCCGACGACGGAGGACAGTAAAGGCGTGGCCATGAGTCTGCCTACCATTCCAGCCACGAGCCGTATCCAGCCGCAGCAGGAATTTATCGTGGCGACCGCCCTGGCACCCGGCAGCCATCCCCAGCCGGTCACATCACCTGGTACTGCCGGGTACGTGACGGGGCCTCAGGTCACCAAGCCGGTGGAAAGTAAGCCGGAGAAACCTCCACCTGTAGAAGATACCAACTATGTCCAGAAGCACTTAGCTGACACCAAAGCACACAGTGCTAGTGATTCTTCTCTCACAGATGGGGAGGGGTACAGCACCCTAGGTCTGGCCGAGTCGCCGACGAGCTCGCCCCCGCATCAACAGCCGCAAATGGATCCATACCTACCTAAACCTCCGGTCGCCAAACCAGAAGCTAATGCACCTGTCAGCAACGGTTACGTCCCCAACGGCACCATCCCGCATACACCTCAGAAAACGCCGGCAGATATAAAGCCAGCCACGAATGGCTATGTCACAGAAACGGAGCTGAAGGCTATCCCATCGCCGCCACAAAATACGAACAGACATGTCGGAAATCATGAACCCATGCCAACACCAGAATCGCGTCCGCCCCCTATACAGACAGGCCAAACGAATGGACTCCCGATAGCTGGTGTGAACGGTTATGTGGCGAATACGGACTTGCCCAGTGTGGCGCCAGTAAAAGCCGTTGAGCAGAAACGAAAGGAGCCAAATGCTGCAAACCCCTATATCACCCATGATCAGGCAGCCCAGATGCCGGTTAGGACCCCGACGCCCCCTGGGTCACCGGCGACGCCCCCCAGGACCCCGCCCACACCCCCTGGGACACCGCCAGACACCCCCACAACACCTCTAAACAACAACAACAATCCATTACCGTGTGGTAAGAAACCGGGGATCCATGATCCATATGTAAGTCTGGGTCAGGATAGAAATATATCAGCTGTACCGCCCTTGATGACTAATGGCGGTTATTCAGTTTGTTAGTCTTGTGCCTAGAGTATTTTTGTTGTTATTATATCTCATCGGCACTTGCTTTTACCAGTATTTTTGTGTTAAGAGAGTGGATAGGGTCTTACATAATGTATAGACACTAGTAACCAAAAGTGACAAAAAGAGTTATTTCAAAATTTAAGTGTTTAACTATCATTCATTTTGGTTGAGAGTGAATCTTCTCTTTTCTTCTACCTCTTTATTCTGTTAATGTTTCGTGGTAAACATACAGCCAGTGTCAGTGTTATTAAGAAACAGTTATCTGGAGTTCTTAGATACCACCCATGTGTCAAACCAGTGGCATTATGTGATATCTTGGAAGCATTGCAATCAATGGAATTAAAGATTTACAGTCAACATATATGTATATATATTTTTCCATTTTGCTGATATGGTAAAGCATGATAGTTCATATCACCAAGTGTTTCTTTATCAAAGAAAAAAAGTAGCACTGACAACATTGATCATTTATAATTGGGTCTGTTCACGAAACTGGGAAACGTTTGGGGCATTTTGTCTTTAATCTCCTGTAATTTAAGAATAGGACATATTTAGTTACTTTTAACTAGGTCATGGTATCTTAGGTGCCATCAAAACACATCTGAGAATCACAAAGATATTCATCCATGATGCATTTTGAAAATAATTATGAAACACTGGCATTGTGGATGTAACTGGACACCACGTCCGTATTACATCCACAACGTCTTATTTTGAGATGTAACTGCACATCTGTAATTCTCTTGATGATAAATACTTGCCTGGTTACTATGGGCTCTGAAGTTGAATCAATGCAACAAAAACTGGAATGACAGAATACTGACTTCCAGAGTTTCTGATGAAAGTTGTGGATATAACACTGCAATGTTGTGGATGTAACCCTTTGTGACATTTTGCGGAAACTGTTACATCCACAACATTCATTAGAAACTCAGGGAAGGTAATATTCTTTCGTTCAAAGTTCTGCTTCATTGAACTGTCACCATAACATACTGCAATCATGTAGGTTTTAGCTATGGAAGATATCATGGATGCATTGGTATACCTCAAAAAAGGTTGTTGTGGATGTGACATGGGACACCAGTGTCCTGTTACATCCACAACATGTTTTTGTAAAATTTTTAAAATGCATGACAGAACAGTGTGTCTGTGTTCTTCAGAAGCTTCCTCAAGACACCATGTATATTCATATAAAATGGCATAATCGTGCAAGTCATAGTTTTAAAACTACAATGCTTGAATTATAAAATGTCACGTTTTGTTCCCCAACTATGTGAACAGACCCAATTACAAAAATCATACAAAACGCCAATCTAGATATTCACTGTAAAGAGGTTATATTTATGACCCGTAGTTGAATTGGTTGCTAGTGTGATGCTCGTGTAAACCTGTCCATCTTTGTGAAGGCACTCTTGTCGATTTGCAACTTGTGTAATTAATAGTGATTATAATTTCTGTCAAAATTTGGGCCAAAACCTTGTGAAGTTGTGACACAGCAGTAAGAGATTAAAAAAAAAAAAGATGATTGAAAACAGCTCAGTGAGTTCATCGTGTTTGCCAAATAGCGGAAGCCCCCCGAACCTGGAGATTGTAAATATTTGTAGAAACAAGTTCTTAGTGTTAATTTCACCTCATGAAATGAGTGACATATTTTGTGGCTTTGTGGAATGGTCTATTTCCGTGGGAAGAATTCTGAATGTTTTAAGGTCACATAATGTATTTTGAGAACATGTCGTTTTGTGTGGTTTAAAGCACTTAAATCTTTACATTTTGAGTCTTGTGATTGATATGTATATCATCGTTCATTTTCTTTTCTGTTTCAAAACAGAATCACTTGTGTAATTTAGCGGCCACATTTAGAACATCCTTTCGACGAACAGAATTTGTTAAAGAATACTTGTCTACTTATATATCCTGCATGCTTAATTATGTCATGACTTTGGAGAAGAATACTATTTGTAATCATATTTTTACACCAACTAAGACCTGTTTGCTCGGACTGAAAGTTCATACCATTAAAGCAGCTGGTGAATTTTACAGGGATGATAACGTAATTATTCACCTGGTCTAATGAAAGATAGCATGTTTCATGGAAGCTGAACACTGCATGATTCTTGTAAATTACTGTATTTACTTTCTGAACAACAACAACAACAAAATATGGCTGTCCAGTTTATGATGAGTAGCTTACCCAATGCGCCAAAGCGTTACTGGCTGGTAGCTTCCCTACTTACTCACAATCTGTCTTTGCTGTGTTCCATATTTAGAAAAAGATAACAAAAATAGCACTTTTGCTTTATGGAATGGACGTTACCTTGATAATGTGTTTTTGCGCCCTCAGTTGTCAAACATCTCCTGTCATGTTTGGAGAGTAGAGACTGAACCTCAAATTGGGAAATCCAAAAATAGAGGATGGAGATAAAGTTAGTCTCGCACATGTAGAATTAGACTTTTTCGCTCAAATTTATTGTCGCCTTTGTCTTCTGTCTTGTTGTGAAAGCTCATCATTACTCGCTTCAGTACAGTAATTTGCTTGAATCATTGTCAGATAACAGAATTAAAAAAGAAGAAAAAAAGAGACAAATGTAATGAAACCTATCAGTTTGTGTAAATCAAAGTAAACCAACAGATTAAGGCCACAATGTAGCAATGTAAATATGTGTATTACTTATCCCATTGGTATAACAAGGCTGTATACATTGTAGGAAAATTATGACTTCCCCGTGACTGCAGGGCTCGACACTAGCACTTGCCCGTTTGCCTGGGGCAAGTAAATTTTGTTTTGGGGCAAGTGAAAATTTATGAAAATTAAGTGAAAATGCGCAACTCTAAAATCAAGAATAAATTAAGATTTCCCCTTTTTCAGTTGTTTCAATTTTGTGTAAATTGTTGTTACGTAGATTCTCTAAAGTAGCACGATTAACAAGCATTTTGTTCAATGGGGCTAGTCAAAATTTTGTTCGGGTAAGTGAATGATTGAAAACCGAAAGTTTACTGGCCCGATCGGGCAACCAGCCAAAAATGTTAGTGTGGAGCCTTGCCGTGAGCAAATTTTGGTTTGAACTGAGCTGTGGTAGTGGGAAATGTGGAACACCTTTTTGACACACCTTTATTTTTTGCAAGTGCACATTATACGTGTATTTACAAGTAATTTTCATGTGAATGTGGTAGATCTGATAGTTCATAGTTTCTGCATATTTATTACATTTCATGTTACATATTTTGAAACACAAGTTCAATTTCATCAAGTTGTAATGTCACATTAAGAATTAGATCCTACTGTGTATACATGTATGCATTCTGCACAATGATAGGTTCTCACCCAGGAAGAAGTTTGTTTTGTTTGTATATTGAATAGTGCATTATCTGTGGAGTTGGTCTTTTTTCTGTTCTATTAAAGTTTTGGATTATGTCACTGGAGCCAAATTGAGAATTGGAGGTTTCATTACCTCTGTTGTATATGATGAATATTTATACTTGTTCAGTAACGTTTGTTTTGTCGTTTTTGTAGGACGTATTTCTTAAAGTCATCCAAATTCTCTGCTTCATCGTGATTCAATTCTTGTTAAATTAACCATAAACAGTATTATTTAGTTCCTTATGCGAATCACGTCTGTCTAGTATTAACATTGTTCGGGAAACGTGAACCGAAAGTGGCACTTTATCCAATTGAGACATTTCTCGTTTAGTTTTATAAAAGTTTGAATTTTTAAATATTTGAATTACGATCGTAGACTGGTTTACGACATAAAAATATTTTTGTAGTAGTGTGTACAGGTACCAGTGATGAAAGTGGTACGTTATGTAAAAAAATGAGAAGAAGAATATTATTGAATTGCTATTGTGTTATTAACACGAGGGGAGGGAGCTCTTGAAAAGCAAGAAATTCTCATCACGCTTAAATTGTAAGAAAATATGGTAATTATGCTATCATGTGACAGTCGTTCTTGAAATGCAATGTGTGTGTCATTGAACAATTTGTGCATTCCTAAAAGTCATCTTATTGGATGTGTTAGTGTGCTCTAATTAATCATGCGTAATGTAATCCATGATAATTTTGAAGTAATTTTTGTTTCTTTTGTCCATACTTGTAGGTATAGACTTTTAATTATGTAGACTGTGTTGTATATTTATCTGCAAGTTCTGTTTTAAACTTCAAGTACGTGTATGTACAGCCTGTGTTTGTGTCGGCATTTAAATTTATTTTTTTGTATTTGTTCGGAAAAGGCAGAGTAACTGACCTGTAAAGGCTTGGGAGGCTTTTGAGAAAGAAACTATTACTAATGCCGCATTATCAGAGTTCTTGACTAATATTGCTACTATTACTACTACTACTACTACTACTACTACTGCTACTACTACTGCTATTACTACTACTACTACTACTACTACTGCTACTACTACTACTACTACTACTGCTACTACTACTACTACTACTACTACTGCTACTACTACTACAACTACAACTATTAGTATATACTACCACCACGACTATTACTGTTACTTCTGCCGCTACTTAAACATCATGCATTTTCTACAGATTTCTTCAGATTGAAATGAGGGAAGAAACTTCATTTAATTACCTATGCATACAGATAATACTTCCAAATTGGAGCTTAGAGATAGACTGTTATGTAGAATCGTGTAGGGAGGATAAGGTTAACATGGTGTGGACATGCCGTTACTTAGATTTTGTGACATTTGCTTGCACATGCCTGTTAGAATATGGTCACATAATTTGTATTTTCCTTAATTATTTTCACAATTTATGTGTTTGTCAGAATTTGTGAGATAAGCAAACAGTATAGTAAGGTTGCACAACAGTAACAAAGAAAATCTGTGACTGCTATGTCAGTAATATTAACTTTGTGATTCAATTTATCGAGGCATTCGGTAATAGACACCTTGCACTGTAGATGTCACATGGAGAACGTGATGCTAGTGCAGTGCTTGGAACACAGGCAGTGAAAGCATTTACAGCCAACCCTATTTATTATTTGTCACTTACATCCATATTATACCTGTAATCTATGGGAAATGGATGAAACAGAGGATGCGGGTAGGTTTGTGTGCATGGATATCACCTCAGCTTTCGGCATTTCGTGGCATAATGCAACTGTGTGCTGCCAATATTAACCCCTCGGAGACTAAGTACGAGTTAACTCGTGTTGGGGTCTATGGAAAATGTGTGTTATAGTGAAATCAAATCGTCCCCAATGGGTTAACTGCCCTACTTTGGCAAAAGTAAGCAAATAACAAATCACTCAAATTTGAGTTATTGAGGTTTCTGAAACATTCTAATTATGCTGTACATTCCTGCAAAATTTTGAAGAAAAAAATATATTTATTTTATTTTAAGATATTCAAGTCAGAATACATGTACTGTGAAATCACTAAAATTTGAGTTCTTTATGTTTCTGAAACATCATAATTATGCTGTACCTTCATGCAAAATCTGGAAACAAAATATAATCATTCTATTTCAAGATATTGAAGTCAGAGTACTGTGATAACTGCATTGAGGCCAACGTAGATGACAGATACAAATTTGCTCATTTGTGAGAAATGACATTTTTGTTTACTTGTTTTCTTTTGTCACAATAGGGTAGTTATACTGCCCTACTTTGCCCAAAAGGAAGCAATTGACAAATCATTCAAATTTTTAGTTTATGGTGGTTTTAAAACCCAAGCATGCTGTACTGTCAGGTAAAATTTGGAGAATAAATACTACTAAATTTGAGATAAAACTACTCAAAATGCTGTGAAATTGCATTGAAGCCATTAAAGCCAATGTAAATGACAGATGCAAATTGCTCATTTATGAGAAATGACACTCTTGTTACTTGCTTGCTTTTGCCAAAGTAGGGTATTTATAATAAAAACAGTGTTCAAATTGCTGGTGAAACAAACGGTTATTATAAATGACACAACATTATAAATAGAAAACGAGATAGACGGTATCCAACCGTGAGACACAAGATGAGAGACGGAAATAGGGATAGAAAGAGAACACGGAGCAAGCTCAGGAAATTGTCGTTAAAATTGAATATTGATGACTGTACAGTACACGTTAGTAAGCCATAAGTGCGGTTTAGTGAGGAATTACGTGTAAACACGGAAGAGGCGAGAGCGATTCTGTCATTGAGGCATGTTAGGGGCGTGGCGGAGATAAGTAACAAAAGCCGACAGCGTGTCTGCCATGTCGGTCAAGTGATTGTATTCATTCTTAGAAATCTAAAAAT
>JZLH01S0399022.1:0-18995 GCA_001188425.1 Eucidaris tribuloides | reverse complement strand
AGCCGATAGGAAATTCTGCAACACAGCAGTCTATGGAGAGAAGCTGGAATGGTCTCTAAATGATTTTCACTTTTTTAAAGCACTTAATTTTCGTTTTATACTGCAATTTTTTCATTACTTCATTTTTAGACCTTATCAAACACACTGGTAGCATGGGGAATCATGTAGCTCAGATTTTGTAAACTGCAAACATTGTTATACAGTGTCTTTAACATTATACAAGCTCAATTTTTAAGAAAGTTGTCACACTTTGATATCTGACCTGATAGTGTTTTAATCGACAAATAAACATCCTAGAACACAAAACGTCAGATATTTATGCTGTTAGTAGAATAAATTAAATACATGTCGGTACATGTCATGGGCACAATATTAACGCATCAACCTATGGGACAAAGCTGCTGAAAATTTAATAGTCACTCATTGAATTTCATTTTTAAAGTATTTAATGATCGGTTTACACTGCAAATTTGTCAGGGTATCAGTTTAGACCTTATAAGATATACTACAAGCATGGAGAATCATTTAGCTCAGATTTTTAAACAACAAATATTATTAAATGATGCCTAAATGATTTCGATTAGTCCCTGGTAACAATGTAAGGGAATGTCGGGGTTTTACTTTGCCTACGTGGGAAACTGAATCATTCTTTTGATCTCTCGAGGTGTGACGTGACATGAAACGGTATACGATTATCAATATGTAACTGCAATTGTTGTTCTGTTGTTGTACAACGTTTATCTCCTCATCGATAAGATCGTGACATTCCTTGTTACATTGACGGTGATGTGAAGTGGCAGCCAAACAAATCAAATCCATGCGAATTCAATTACATTATGACAAATACACATGGAGGTGGTTGTGCCTACCACCATCTGGGATACCGAACATGTGTGATGTGTGAGGAAAACAACCCAAAACATGCAGAAATCGATAGCGCTTTACGTTATCCGGGGTTACGATCTTAAGTCCAAGGGATCAGGCATGAACTAATGACTTCAAGTTAAAGGACATTATAGATGATCAATTTGTGGACTACATTGATTAAAATGACAAGATTATGTCAAGGTGCTCCTTCTGCTCCAAAGCTGATATGTCTATTGCAAACATGATTCAGCACAAATAATGTGCAAAGGGTGAGGAAACCACAAATGGTTTCCAAAATATCCGTGAGATTAAAACGAAAATCGCAGCGACTAATTTTTCGAATGAATCGGCAACATGTAGACTGAAATGTAGCCAAAACTTCAACCATGTTGTATTTAGAACAATCGAGGAATTGGCTCCGATTAACTGGAATTAGACAACGACCAATGAACGCGTACCGCAATGGGACCCGCTTCAACGCGCTGTCGCTCGACCCGAAGAGGCCACCCCAGGGGGGTAGGGGGGGGGGGGGGGGAGGAGGGGGGGGGGCGGGGGCCCCGGGAAAAAAAAATCCGATACGGGCGCAGAAAGACGTCATAACATTGATATTTGGCAAGGAAAGTGAATTGTTACATTGTTCTAAACGTCGCCCTACCATCAAGTACAATGTTACGGGGCGTTAGAATGGAATCAGCAGGTAGGGCGTTCAGATTGACGCGGATCAGGCAGGCCACCTCAGGTCAAACGTTCAAATAATTTTTGTCGACGGACCTAGGGAAATAGAATTCGGCAAGGAAATGTGATGAAATCATTGTAAATACGCGAGGGAGTACAGATTTCGGCAGAGTGAACTGCGTGTTTTATGACAATTTGTAACCGGCGTGAATTGCTGGAATTTTGTCCGCACGGGGAGCTTTGGTAGCAAAGTGGAGGTGAAAATAATGAGCACAACGTAAGAAACCGTAAGATCACTAGGAACAAGCGCCCGCCCCCCACACCCTCCAAAAGGGGGAATCGGTAGGCTACAAAGAAGTGAGGCGAAAGCGTTGCCATATGCTTGATTTGAATTTGGGTTTGTGTTGTTGTTGTTTCGTGGATCCGTGGTGATAGACAAACTTTCTATACTTACACTACTCAAATGCATCATTCCCTAAAGTGGCTATCCTCTATCCAGTACCAATAATATTTGTCATATCTGTGAAGAATCTTTTGTAAGTAGTAAACTGTCCCTTGCATGACCTCGTATACAAATGTGAAGTGGTGTCATCTTTGCGTGAAAAGCGGGTTAACGCAATTCACAGCCAAGTCGTTTGTTCTTCATATTGTATCTCGGCACTTTACCGGATTGCTGCAGGAAAATACGGTCGTTCAATTCTTTGTTTCTTTTTACAAATCATAATCTGGAAAATCAGCTGAAGAAGTGTGTAAATTCATCTTTATTCGCTACTACCTACTGGCGGTCTCGTGATCAAATCTGGTACAAAACAGATTAGACGAATGAAGAGCGATCTTAACGACTTTCCAGTGAAAGTTTCCAGACCCCGTTCCTGGAATAATTGTATTATTTTGCAAAGTCGACGGCTGCACCGCCCGAGGCGTACCGCAAATTGGTCTCAGTAAAATATGAATCGCATTAATTTAATCCATAAAGTACCCCTACATTATTTAAAAGGTTCTTCTTATAAGAAGTTCAGAAAGTTCACTTCAGGTCCATGGCATCCGCATCTGAATTTATGTAATAAAATAAAGATTTTGCTCAAGAAAAAATGTTGTTCTTTTCCGTTGTACGCTTCTGACCTCACGCCATTGATAACAACATAACTCTTTCTTCGCACATTATCAAATTTCCTTCGTATGCAATATACTTTAACCCCCAATCGAGGCGATTTAATATTACTATAACACGCAATCTCCATAGACACCAGCCCGGGGTATCTCGTTCTTAGTCTCCATTGGGCTAAATGTCCACAGTTAGAGCAGCGTGGAACGTTAAAGGTAAATTACATGATTGGGGGTAGTCCTCAACTTGGGCTGAAACTACTCTAGAATCAAGTAAACTATGCAAGGATTCTCCTGTGAAAATCTTGTAATCAAACGTTGACTCATTCTAAAATAACTTATGTCAATATCCCTCGTGGCCGGCAAACCTGCTGTGTGGCTCTCTATGGGTCTTATTTTTATCGTGCCTCGATGAAATTAACATATTAGTATGTTCATGATTGATTCTCCTTAAGTTAACAAATTACAGACAAACCCTTCCAGCTGTGAGATCCTCTCTTGCTAGTGTATAGTTGGTATATATTTCAACTCATTTGGTTCTTGAGGCATTTTCAAGTGTTCCCAATCATGTCACTAACCTTTAACCTCTTTGACCTAAATGAGTATGAAAGTGGCCGCCAAGTTTCCCACATGCTGAAGAAACAGACTCGATTGTCTGCTCTATCGCCTTTCTGTACTCGGTGCCACTACATGATCGATACATAATTCATTGCGTACAGAGTTTTAATTGACTGAAAAAAATGCTTCTGATATAAATCATGATTGAACAGTAGACTTTTAATGGTACCTATGTTTATTTTCTCATCATTTTTTTTTGTACCGCCAATCGAGTGTAAAATTCAGCGTAATAATAATATCAAGCGATAATCAAACTGAAATAACCGGTTCTTTGCTCCGACTGCAATGTACTAATAGTAACACTAACCCTAACCTCAACCCTTACCCTATCCCTATTCTGGACTAGAAACACAAGGGACACAATGACAACCCTATCTGAACTCTTCGTCTTCTGGGATCGGGGGCAACTGTCACTGGAGTAAATGTCAGGTCACCGAACCAATGACCACACCAATGATCATACTGTGTATTGTACTTACAGATTCCATTATTTGAAGGTTAACTTGACAGTGCTAACTTCATTTCATTGAGGTAAATCTCTAGAGTCTAACGGTGCTCACACCTAACCAATGTGGGTCGCCGAAGCAATACCTAAGCAAAAAGTTTTCGATTTTCACGGATCGGTATACTAGTTCGGACGAGCAACAGTGTCACATCGGTAAGAATGGTACTACATCATCAGGACGTGGGCGACAAAATTAGTAACCAGTAACGGCAGGCGATAGTACAAATATTTCTAACGATGCGCTGCCGGAGTGAGCAATGGAACCACATCGGTACTACAACGGCAGTACATGTACTCTGGTATGGCAACGTTAACGTTGGTAGAGCATCCCCTTGTAAAAAAGTACCATCGTTACCATGGTATTACCATGGTATTACCATGGTAATACCATGGTACCCATGGTACCTTTGGTTTTTTCCAGGATACCATGGTAATACCATGGTAGTACCATGGTAATACCACGGTACTCATGGTACGCTTTGGTTTTTTCCAGGATACCATGGTACTACCATGGTACTGAAAGTGAGTACCATGCTTTTTAGGATATGCATGGTACAATCAGGTTTGTACCATGGTAGTGATGGTACAAATCTACAGCGATGGTACTGGGGGCATGGTACAACTATGGTACAACTATGGTACCCACAGTAAATGGAATTTGTATGGTATAAAAATGGTTCTTTCATGGTAGAACTATGGTACATCCATGGTACCTATGGCACCGAAATATGGAAACTTAATATGGTACAAACATGGTTCTTCCATGGTCTTATAAAAAAAGTCTCATCAAAGTACCTCGGTAATTAGTACTATCAAAGTACCTTCCTATGGTAATTTTGTCATAGTAGTACCATGGAAAGTACCATGGTAGTACCATGGAAAGTACCATGGTACTACCATGGTAAAGTACCATGGTACTAAGAACCATGGAAATTACCATGGTAGTACCATGGAAAGTACCATGGTACTTAAGTACCATGGTAATACCATGGAAAGTACCATGGTACTACCATGGTAGTACCATGGAAAGTACCATGGTACTACCATAGTAGTACCATGGTAAGTACCATGGTAGTACCATGGTAGTACCATAGATGTAATGGTAACTTGTTAGCTCATGAATATTCATGAGTATATAGCTAACACGGGGAAAAATCATATTTATCTCGTTATTTGACTTGTGATTCATTAGATTAAGTAATGTTGTAGTTGTAAATAATTTCAGCAGCTGTAATTTGCATGAAATGGGCTCATTTTGAGAATGCAATTAAAGGAAATACACTATTAGGACTGATTTACAATTTTCACATGACTAACCACAACTTTCTGTATCTACTAGAATAGTCGAATATATATAGGAAATCCGCGTTAAATATATGTTATGTAGGTATGATAGGTTTAAGGAGATAGGGCGCAAATATATATAGTAGCGTGGTTGATATTGGATATAGCGGTAGATAATCTAGATCAATCCCTGGTAGAAAATAATAATAATAGTCCAACATACATTTATCTGATGCGATTACAAATGTACCATCAAAGTACCATGGTATTGCTACCATGGTAATTCCGTAACCATCGAGATACCATCGATGGTAAGTTTCGTCAACCGGTACTACCATGTGTACACGTACATGGTAGTACCGTGGAAGGTACCATTGGTACTACCGTGTACTTTTCCATGGTACTCAGACATGGTAGTACCAATGTACGTGACCATGGTACATAAATGGTATTAGTTCGTCACGGTACTACCATGGTGCAGTACCATGCGTACAAGTACCATGGTAGTACGATGGTACTCATTCAATATGGTATTACAGGTACTATACATGGAACTCGTACATGGTACAGTACCATGAGCGAAATTACCATAGAAGTACTTTGATGGTAACAACAGTACCATGTATTTGATGGTACTTTTTATAAGGGTCGGTAGCGCTTCATTAATGGATAGGCGGTGGCTCTCCGGTGTTCTCAATGTGTACTACATACAATACTGGTACCGATGTGATACCGTAATCCTGCCGATGTCCTGTTCATGTGCTACCTTTCTTACCGATGTGATACCGTTGCGCTGCCGAACTGGTACCTAGTCCTGAAAATTGACAAAGGTGTGACAGCGCTTAGTGCTCTCTCGGCGGAGTTCGGCCGATTTTCTCGCCATTGCTGATGGTTCGGGTTTGCTTCGGTGAGCCATATCGGTTAGGCATGTTAGGTGTGACAGCGCCTTATTAATGAAATCCATTCCCTTTCTGATCTTGTTAATTTTGCAGTATCACCAATTTTCCGTCACGGGGCCGCATCAAGGAATGGGAACTCCGCAACACGTTAAAGCAAGCCTTTCGGGTTTGGAGTGACGTCACGCCGCTCACGTTCACAGAGCTGACGGGCAGCCGGGCGAACGACGCCCTCATACGGGTGGCGTTCAGGAAGGGACAGCACTCACACGACCTCGAACACCCGATCTTCGACGGGCCCGACGGCGACTTGGCGCACGCCTTCTCGCCCAAGAGTGGGTGGGGCGACGTCAACGGCGACATCCATTTCGACGACGACGACGAGTTCACACTGGAAGATAATGGGTTAGGTATGTATGGCCATGTTTAACCTGTTTTCCATATTGAAGGACAGTGACATGATTTGGAGGAGTCAAAATTTATCAACAATTAAATAGGTTAAAACATAATACCAATATATACACTGGCTACCGTGTATATTCACACTAGAATTGTTTGTATTCGATTTCGTTATTTTAGGAGAAATGAGCATCTATTTACAGTAATGGATAAATCTCTGGTCTTGATAAAAATTGATTCCACAAAATCCCACAAAACAAATTTCTCCGAGACAGTTGATAATTGTACAACAAAGATGAATGGATGTATAAATATATCTATGAAATTTTAACAGCAAAAACTTAGAACAGCATACTTGATTCTGGGTACATTGTGTCCCAAATTGTGGACTTCCTCCAATCTTGTTATTTACCTTTAATTTGTAGCAAACAAACTTGCAGATTGTCTTTTTGATTCCTGTTATATAACAAAAAATAACTTGTGCTTTGAGTAGTAGTAATATTGTTCCATTATAACAACATAAGATTGCAGTCTTTCTAAGTCTTTTGGAAAATAAAAGAACGATTCACATACAATATAGTAGGCCATGGGGTGTTTCATAAAGCTGTTCGTAAGTTACGAACAACTTTACGAACGACTGGTGATACTTTCTTGGGTGCTAATCAGTTTCACATGCATTTACATGTAGCACAAGAAGGTATCACCAGTCGTGCGTAAAGTCGTTCGTAACTTACGAACAGCTTTATGAAACACCCCCATGGCATATATAGACATTTTGCATCCAGATTAGTTACATTATTTTGATCACTTGTATTGTGTTTCAATATACTGTATGCCAGAAAATACATGAAATATTACGTGGGAAAACGTTCCAAAATGACACATTCTTTCTTTAATGGAGACAATGCTAGAATGAGTGTTATGTTAGATTAATGTGTTGCACTTGGTTTTGAAAGTTGTTGCAGCTTGTGATGTTCGGGGTGGTTTTTTTTTTTTTTTGCTTCCTAAAGGTATTTTTTAACATTGTAGAAGTTCTATTTTGAAACAATCTCAAACTTATTATCTGGCCTATATAATAGTGTTTGGAATTAAAAAATAAACATCGTAGAAAACAACTTAAGACAGTTGTGCTGTCACTAGCAAAATGTGTACAGATGAATGTCAGCACGTGAAATGATGTCCTGTCAAAAATTCTATGACACAGTAGTCTATGGGGGACTATGTGGTTGCTCATCGATTTTGCCTTTCAAAAGCACTTAACGATCGTTCTGAACTGTAACTTATTCGTACAGGGCTTCGATTTAGACCTCATCAGAGACACTAGTAGACTCTGTTAACATGAAGGATCATGTACACTCAAAAAACTCAAATGCTATCTCAACATTTAAGAGGGCCGAGGAGTGACCACACTTTCCGAATGTTATAACCTTGCACTGTGTGGATCTGACAATATAAATGTTGAATCCCCCGGGGGCACCGGGGGGGGGGGGGTACTCGGGATTTGGTTCCGACGGGGGTGTGCGGCTGAAGTCGAAAAACCCGACCCTTTTTTAAGGGGGTCATTTTGGCGGAAAATGGTACCTATTATTAAGGGGTTTTTATTAAGAAAAATGGCATTTTTTTTTGCATTTTAGCGATGAAATAGGCGAAAATATTTAGTGTAAATCGTAAAATTTCTAAATTATGACCCATGTTTAAGGATTTTTCCCCCCAAAACCATACCCATGTTTAAGGATTTTTTTTTGCGAAAAAGCCACCTATCGTAAAATTTCTAAATCATGACCCATGTTTAAGGATTTTTCCCCCCAAAACCATACCCATGTTTAAGGATTTTTTTTTTTGCGAAAAAGCCACCTATCGTAAAATTTCTAAATCATGACCCATGTTTAAGGATTTTTTTTTTTGGCGAAAATAGTCACCTATTAGAGCGGCACAGCTCCCGTTTACCTTACTAGGCAAGTACCCCCCCCCCTCCCGCTGGGGGGGGTTGAATCCAGCTGGATGAAAGGTTGGATATAACATCTAAAATGTGTCGTAAAGTGTGGTCACTCCTCGGCCCTTTTAGATGTTAAAATAACATTTTCGTTTTAGAGTGTAGCTCAGATCTTTTGAAGATTGTTAAACGATGCATTTAAAGGCAAAGTTCACCCTGACATCATGTTGGTTTGAATAAAAGCAGAACAATGAGGGAAACACATTAATGAAAGTTTGGCAAAAATCCACCAAAGAATAACAGAGTTATGAGATTTTAAAATTTTAGATTTGTGACGTCACATCAGAGCAGCTCCCAATATGTCATGTAACATAAATTCCATAAATTGCCATTATTTAAATGGTTCATGATAATTGAATGTTGTTTTTTTTTCATATAAGCATGTATGAAATGTTTCTGATAATACATTGAATGCACAGGTAAAATCATTTTCAAATTTCTGAGAAAACAACACTTTTAAGGAATTTATATCACATAACATAATGAGGAGCTTCTCGCATGTGACGTCATAAATTTAAAACTTTGAAACCTCATAACTCTGTTATTCTTTGGTGGATTTTTGCCAAACTTGCATTAATATGTTTCTCTCAGTGTTCTGCTTTATTAAAACCAGCTTGATGTCAGGATGAATCTTGCCTTTAAGTGTGGATTTTCAACAATACTCGTATATTTTGCACGTGTGCTTTTACTGTTGATTACTCGATCTTTTGCAGGGTATAACTTCTTCCAGATAGCTGCTCATGAAATTGGCCATACCCTTGGATTGGATCACTCCAATGTGCCGCAAGCCCTGATGTGGCCTCATTACCACTTCATGAGAAACTTCGAATTACCGAAAGATGACATACTTGGAGTCCAGGCTTTGTATGGTAAGGGTTTTGCCCATTATTTTGTTCGATATTCCACAGCAGAGGGGTAGCTCTTGCGTGAGAAGGGAACTTGTATTGACCCTGTTAGCCAGTAAAGTCTATTCATGTTTATACACAATTTGCGGGACAACATCTTCTGCAATCAAGCAAAGAGAACATTATGAAGAAAACCCTTAGTTAAGTATCAAAGATGCACACCATTACTGTGCTCATCACTAAATCTCCCTGGTCATAATTGAAACATCCATGTATTCTTCGCCAACACGCTAACCCATCAATAGCTGGCGCTATTGACAATTCTTACCAGATGTGGTACAGTCTTGAATTTCAACGTAAATCGAATATCGAATGAACCACCAAAGTGTATAAGTTGGACGACGCTCGCAAACCTAAGCATTAATATTCGTTAGCATGAGTTTCTAACTTTCTAATCACTACAATTCAAATAAAAATTATTCCAAGTAGTATCACGTAAAAGCAAAATTGCACTTACAGGTAAATGACTAGTGATTTGAGTCTCCATACTTACTGAAACAGGACACAAAACTATCCCAGTTGCCCAACTTAAATAAAGGAAGCCTGAAATCATTTCGAGCAGATAATGGTACGTCTGAAAAGGTCAAAAATGCAGAGACAAGGTGTTATTGTTGCTTGTTCGTTTGTTTTGTTTTGTTTTGTTTTGTTTTGTTTTGCTTTGTTTCACAAGGGATAAATGACGCTTATTGGCTGATTCTTCGTAGTGTGACAAAATATGCCTCTTACATACTCATCCAAGTGCATTGCGTATGATACTGGTATGATCATTTCTTGAAAGCCAATAATTTGTGAAATGAAATGATTTTTTTTTTTTATTTACAGGATCTAAGGGAAGCGCACCTGTCATTGCCAAAACAGCTGTTGCCACGATCAACGACAGAGGGAGACAGAGAGGGAAGAATAATCCGACAGGACCCCAGAAGTCCTACTGCACCGCTGGGTTCAGCGCAGTTACATCAATAAGTGGCAGTATTTATGCATTTAAGGTACAGTAGACTCGTTGACTTCTAGTATCACATAAAATTTAAGATAATAGTCGCTTTTCATTCATGAAGAACACTCGGACTGCGGTACATGTAAAGGAAACATCGCGTGTCTTGATTCAAGAAACTAAAATGAACAAATAAATTATATATACAGGGTGGCCCAGAAAGAATGCTACGAGTATGATCGCTAATTTCTTCACCATTATCGGCAAAATGTCATTAATTTTTATATCGTTGGTTAGCACATTCTTTTTCTAATAAAATGATACCAAGATCATTGATTTTAAGTAAGGCGTTTTGATTCTAGGGCCATTTTTCGGAGGCAATGCAATTTCCCAAACTTGCCAATTTTCCAACAGCTGCGGTCATCGGAACGCCGCGATATTCTGGCGTCTCAGCTTGCCATACCGGACAAACTGCGATGACAAAGGGCTGGAATGCCCTCGTTTTCATAAGGAAGACGATGCGAGCTTCATCTCCATTGTGACCGCGGTTTGTCTGGTATGGCATGCTGAGACGGAAGAATATTTCGGTATTCTGATGATCACTGGAGTGTAAAACATAGTAAATTTGGGAAACGACATTGCCTCCGAAAAATAGCCCTCAGATCCAAACACCTCAATCAAAATTAATGATCATGGTATGATTTTGTTGGAAAAAGAATGTTCTAACCCATGAACTAATCACCAATGACATTTTGTGAATGATTTTGAAGAAATTAACAATCGCATCTGTAGCATTCTTTTTGGGCCACGCTGTATAGACTGTCGAAAATCATCCTTCTCGGCCATTGTACTTACATTGTTAGACTGTTCGTCACACCATTGTGAATCTGCATCCAGTAGATGAGTATCACATACATACATACATACATACATACATACATACATACATACATACATACATACATACATACATACATACATACATACATATATACATACATACATACATACATCAATACATACACACATACATACATGCGCACACACACACACATAAATACACACACATACATAAATCTACATATATACATACAAACAAGGACTACATTGTTATATGATTTCATAGTATTATTTTGATGACCAAATACATACATACAAACATACATGTACATACAAAGATGTACACAAACACACAAACATACATTTATACATATATACGAACTAGGATTTATTTTGCAGTATTATGTTGACGTCCGATTTGGAGGTAATTCATACTGAGAAGGGTACAATATTCAAAATTGATTAATTTCGTTTTATATTCATAAGCAGTAACTACCACTTCGTGAAAATATCTTGTTTTTGCTCAGTAAGTCATTGAAATTACAATAATTCATTCTAGGTACATACATCCCGAACAGAAGTAGAAAAAATAATAATTATAATAATAATTATGTTAAAATAATGATGATGATGATGATGACGACGATGATGGTGATGATGATGATGATGATGATGATGATGATGATGATGATGATGATAGAGAAAATTATAATAGTATTATTAAGAAGAAGAAAAAATAGTAATGATGATGATGGGAATAATAATGATAGTAATCATAATAAGAAGAAGAATGATGAGAGTAGCAAAAAAAAAAAAACCAATACCCTCAGTGTCCTTCAGTCTTTGAAGGTAATGTACTTGAAAGAAACTTCTTTATATGTCATCCTCTTTTCAGGGTAAACACTATTGGAGATCATGGCGAGGGTTACTACTCACCCCCAAGGGGGGCAAAAAGATAAATGAACAGTGGTTTAATCTTCCCGCCAATATACGGGCTGCCTATCATAGGAGAGACGACAGAACTGTATTTTTCAGAGGTAAGTCGCCTTAATGTTACTGTAAAATAAAAGAGAAACAAGAAAAACAAAACAAAATCGTATATCAGACTGACTTCACTGTCAATGAGTCTTTTTTTTTCCTAAAGCCACTCTATGTTCTAATATTAAAACTTAAATTGTGGTTTCCTGAACTGAACTTATGGCGCACGTTTTCCTGTTTCCATATAGATGAGTAGCTAACGAAAAATAATAGTAATTGTACATATAATTCAGATTAGAGTAGATAAATTGATGTTCAATTTAAGTTAAAATTAAACCATTCTTGGGGTACCCGTTGGCCTCATATACCATTAGTCGAATGCGTACACTGTCATTAGACGGAAATGACTATTAGGTATATCAAATATACTTTCAATGAAATGTCATTCTTTTGAAATACGGAAGGAATAAACGGTATCTGATTCAATACTGACCGTAACTGATATACGTGGTGGAATAAGATTGAGCCCGAAAGAAATTGACACTCCTAGAAAAAAAGAATCAACCCGTTGGAGGCAGTTTGATTTTTATATAACATGCATTTACCATAGACCCCAGCCCGAGATATCTCGTACTTAATTTCTAATGGGTTAAGTATGTGACAAGGGACACGCGATGGTAACAAAAAGGGAATAATTATAATATTGGCACAAGATGATCGTAAAGAACGGTTACTCGTGAAGAACGGGTTTCATATTATGTTGCAAGGAATAAAACGCAACGAATCTGTATATTTTGAAGAAAACACCTAAGAAAGGATGTCAAGGTAGCGCATTCATAGCAGAGGGGGAAATTAAGACTGAGATCATTATTCCGAACCAATATCTTCAAGGAGAAGAACGAAACAGAAACTGATGAATCCGGGCTAAGAAGCTTGGACGGGAAATAGTATCTTCGTCGAGAGATCTGGGAGGAAAGGACAGCACATGTGGGTATTAAATCCGATGAGGAGATCCCTAGTTAGATACGGGAGGAACAATATCGTGAAAAAATCGTAACGTATCGTATTGCAGCTACCCCGCAATGTATACATTTGTTCCGCTTATGATTCTGCTTGACTTTATCTAAAGGAGTATGAAAGTTATTACTTTGTATCCGCCATGTAAGCCAAAGGGATTACCGTGTGCGCGAGAATAGTAAATACTGCAGGAACAACATGGCTGAATTGCAAGAGGCTGATGACAACTTTTATGCTATCAAATGATAGCATTTTAAATGCTCTTTATTGAATTTAAATAGTACTGATGCAATTTCATTGCAGAAAATTAAAAAGTTTAAAATTACTCGTCCCGAGATAAAGAATATCGGTCCATATCAAACAAACGATCTATTGTGTTAGAAATGCCTGTAATTGTCATAAAAAAGCATTATATATACGTACATTATTATTTTGGAGCCATTGTCAGGTTGTTTGTAGTCCTGGTTGCTGTGTAGCTCATAAGTAAACTCTAAACAAGGATCAACATCGTTGTAAGATTATAATACGGTACATTAGATGAATAGTTCTCCTTATGCTGATGCTACATCCCAACAAACATGGTTCATCAGTATAGAGCCAGAAGGGCGCTATTGCTGTACAAAGATGATAATACTGCCCTTCTGGTTTTATACCAACGTAATATCTTTGGACGAGAACTCTGCCATTGAGAAGTGACATAGATGATCTTATCCGATGTTTTCAAATCAGTTTTGTTGCGCTTAATTCACTCCTGATACAAACACATTGTTTTTATGCTTAAGAATCTTTTCATCTGTTTCTCTGTTCTACGTCCTAAATTTACCTAAAAATTAATCATATCGTAAACGTTTTGTGTCGTCTGCTATCGCCTCCGACAACAGGTTCCAAATATTGGGTCTACCACGGTTCGAGGCTAGAACCCGGCTACCCCCGACCGGTCTCAGAGTTGGGTCTACCGAAGGGCGTCGATGCCGCCTTCTCGAAAACCAAAGCCAAGACATTCTTCTTCAAGGGCAACCAGGTCTGGAGATTCGACGAAAGGAGGAAGAAGGTGGACAACGGCTATCCGAAGGCAATCGAACAAGTCTTCCAAGGAGTCGGAGACAAAGTCACGGCAGCTTTTCATCATTCTGATGGTAAGTAAGCCTTAATACGATGGAGGCGTCGCGGCGATACGGCGCGCCGTATTCCAGTGGATACAGGCCTATTGTTGTTCTCCAAGAGATACTTGGTTCAAATCCTGGTTGTGGCGTTTCTGTTCTTAAAGATTGTTTCTATGATAAGCGCACTTCGAAAAATGAACCTATCGACCAAATAACCTAAAGGAATTTAAATGTAAAGATTCACTTGAATCTTCTCCTTTCGCAAAAGTCTTGGGGCTGAAAAGTCAGGTTTTGTGGAAATAAGCGCTGATAAAATTCAAACAGAATGCAGCGACTTAACGTCGCTCAGTGAATTTGAATTCTATACAAACGTGAAACTGGTTAATGATTGACAATACCTGATTCGTGTATCATCCAACGAAAACTGATCAAAGCATGAAAGATCAAAAACTTACACTAATACCGTTGGACAATCTTTGCTATAGTTGGACTCTACCAAATTCAAAATTAATAGGTAAAAGCAACTAAATGCTGTCTCTGTAACCTAGACTTTTGTTACAAAATGCAATTTAACCAACCACCCAATTCAAAATGATTTATCATTTATATTCTAGATCTTACCACGTATGAATCCCAGATTTCGACCAATCTATTTACATGTGCCAATTTTTAGTTGGCTCTACTCAAAGCAAAAACAGTTTAGTGTGCAAATCAAAACTTAGCCTTTATTGTGATGGAGGCGCAGTGGTTCAGAGCATACGCGCTGGATATTATTCTCTTAAAGATACTGGGTTCGAGTCCTGGTGCCGGCTCGAGTGTTGTTCTTATGGTTAACCATATCAGTACCATTGAGACTTCACAGACTTGGCATGTGATATTTTGTGAACGATAGAAAAAATTGGTTGAGAAACTTCATTAGAATCATACTTGCGGATATAGACTTTGATAGTTTTTCCAAGAGCAGGAACGGTACCGTGTAATTCACCAAACGACAATGATGATGATGATGATGATGATGATGATGATGATGATGATGATGATGATGATGATGTAATTTATAAGAAATGTACACAGTGACCAAAACTACACTGCAAAATCTTAAGAAAAGGTGAGCAGTACGTGTAAATCAAAATCGAATCTCATATAAGTTCATGATATTTGCTCCATTATAGGCCTTCTTTGTTACTACATGTATTTTTTTTTTATTGAGGTGCGTCTCGTGTGTGTAATTGCCACCGTACAAGTCTTACTCAAGTTTTCTATCTTTACTTTCTTTCATTTTGTATCATATCCACAGGTAATGCATATTTGTTACGAGGAAAGAAGTACTATCGTGTTTTCAAAGGCAGTTATGCAGCAGACCCGGGCTACCCCCGCCAGTTCACCGTCGATTTCATGGGCTGCGCACCTGTCCAAGCTTGAGGGCGCCCTGCAGTTCGACGTATCATCAGTGAACCATGTTTTATTAAAATCAGTGTGTATTCGACGGCACTTTGTATTCGGTAACAATGCTCGACGTGTTAGGGAGATGATCGTAGATCGTCACACATGCATCATGTAAAAATAATGTGTGTGTGAGTTTTTAACAGAACTATATTGTATAAAAGTTGTATATATATTGTCACCTTGTTGTTCTAGATTGTATAAGAAAATACATTTATTTAATTGTATCTCGAAACTTGGTGGGTCTCAAAGATGATTATTTTGTACACCTTTTTCGTTATTTTGTTTTATTTAAAATTTTTAAGTAACTGCCCATTCAACACAAGACAATTAAATTTTAAGGAAGAAGAGTTGAAACAAAATCAGACATTCTTTGTTCTATATACAAAATGTGTTACATTGCTTGTCAAAGATCGGATAAAATAACTAATTCTCTTTTTTTGAAAATTCTGATTACCATAAATTAATGTACCGACTTCAAAGATTATTTCAAAACTACTTGCAAATCAGCAGTAATGCTTGTCCCCAATTGTTTTTTGATAGCCACGTCTATTTTGTAATAAATCTATTGTAAAATCAAAGGTTAAGTAATATAAATCCGTGCTTTTTAAGGTCTGACAGTGCATTTAAAATGGATACGGCAAAAAAAAATGTCACATTGTGTCCCGAGGTACAAAAATAACTTATTCATTATTTAAAATGTTTGCATTATTCACGGTTATTAGTGAATTGTAGGATTTATTTTATTTAAAATACTGTAGCAATTATTTTACTTCAAATATTCCTTTCCTTGTTCTCATCGCTTTGGAAAGAAAGTAACAGGTGGCTACCTATGTCTAGTATAATTTATCGAAAGTAGGTTTGACAAAAATTGACCAGCATTGACTGATAAAAGTAAAGCATGCAACACTACATTTCATGCATATTTTGTTTCGATGATCTGGTAACATTATAGGCTGAGCTTTTCTGATATTGAAATTCACTGTTTTGAGAAAAATGTTTGAGGAATTCTATTGACAGGGATATAGGCCATAATACTGATGGAATACCAAAAAGTAACATTAAAAAGGTAATTGACCAAATTTGTGCATAATTGCTTTATTTTGTTTTAAACTAATAAACATTTTTCATATACTCAAATATTGTTGTTATTGTTTTGAATAAATAATCAGACATGCACAGAATTGGTTAGTATATTAGTTTTTTTATCATAATTTTTTTATAAACTATATCCCCCTTAAAAAATATGTTTTCTCAGAACAATGATTCCCAAGATAGACCGTTTTACCATTACATGATCACAATATACTACATAATTATTGTTAAGGTAAAAACGACTTAACTCCAAAGTGCATTAAATGACAATAATCTAACTTTAAGATTTTTGCTATCACAATTGAAGCAAAAATTAAGAACATGATCAAGATAGTAAATTTCATCTCAAAAAGCAATCATGAAGGGAGAATTGTGATAGTTTTGATAGCGTTAATTGAAAGTGTACCCTCGTATAACTCAAGAAGTGTATTTATCTCAAAAAGTCAAAATTTTGAGGTAAATCGTATACCATATTCACCGGGATCTTCACAGATCTCAATTGAGAGCTTCACAAAAATGTCAACTTGTATATGAATGAAATAATGGCCCAAGTCCATGTCAGATCATTTGTGAAAACTCAACACAAACACCAATTGTGTTCTATCTAGTATTAAAGCCCAAGTTTAGTTTTGGGGATTTTTTTTTATTTGAAAGCTTTATGCCCCAAAGTCATAACCCTGCAATAATAGATTGTGAATGTCTTTATTTTTTTTATTATTAATTAATGAAAAATCTCGGGGGGGGGGGACCCCGGAGATTTTCGACTATATTTTACATTATAGCATCCAAAGGGTTACTAAGGTGTTAAGGTTATATGAATCATACCTCATCTGAAAGAGCAGACTCTGCTCTTTCAGATGAGGTATGACTCATGATTTTTCATTCATTAATTAAAAAAAACTAAAGACATTCAGAATCTATTATTGCAGGGTAATGACTTTGGGGCATAAAACTATTAAATAAAAAAAAATCCCCCAAACTAAACTTGGGCTTGAAGTTCGAAGCAGTTCCTTACCATAGTAATTTTATATGCATATTATTATACATTATATAACAGTTCATGAGGGACAACGATTGGTCATTCCAATGTTTTCTGAGATTACATGTTATTTTGTCTGGACCCAATTTAGCCAAATCTTGGGCCGTTGTTTTATTGATTCAGTTGACGCTACTCGAATAGTTTAGTAATTAAACCTGCATTATTAAGTGATTTATTTAGCTTGTCATTATTTGTATCACAACTAATAAATCAATAATATTAATTCAGGATTGTTCAGTTCAGCAATATCATCTGAATCTAAAATGCAGAATATTTTAATCAAAATCTAGTCATGATCATCAGCAATATCATCTCAAGGAGATACAAAGCGTACCTCATTGAACACCATTCTGTACATGTCGATGTTTTGTAGGAGGAGAGTGTATTCTATTTATTGATCTACTACCCCCATTTTCTTTCTTTTTATGTCATTTTTACAATATTTTTTTGCTCTGTTTTGTTCATTTTCTTTATGTAAAATGAGATTTCGAAGGCTATGATGGTAGGGGTACTTTGATTTTTGTACATGAACAATGTAAAGTTCACTCCTTAATTTATCCTCCATCCCACTCTCACATACTTGCCAGTGGCAGATGAAAGTGTGTATCGCATGTCCCCTTCCCACGGGGGAAAAAAATCTTTTTACATCAGAAATGAAGGTCTCTCGTTTATGATTATAAGGTTTGCGGCTATTCAGTAGAGCTTTGCTATATACAATTTAACAGTTTTTCTTTCACTTGTTTCAACTCCTGGCTTGTGGGCCATACTGATAATTTGCGAAAGAAAGAGCAGAAGTATAATGACGTTAAACTGGTTCGGAAATGTGTGGGAACAATAGTCAAACAACAATTCAATGTAACCGCAGCTTTCCTATTGGTAGAAATAACCAGCTGCGATGTGCCGCCCGGTTCTGCCATTTTCCCACCCATATTTCCTGACTTGAGTGACGTCACACTTCGGTACTCTATAGTCTTCAGTCCAGTATGAAACATGTTTGCAACAATCTCCCCTTCGCCTATTGTGTAACGACATTATGCAACCAAATATCAATCTCTTTGAAAAGACACCTTTTAGTGTATTTAAGATGCACGTGGTCAACAAGCTGTAATCATGATGTGATCAAAGAAGTGTATTCTGTTGACAATCAATGTGTAGTAGGGTCCGTGATATATTTAATGTAACGCCTCATCTGCAGGACGTTGTCCGGCAGAAGGGCCGTACAGGATATGTTCCCAGAAGAAGGGCCTTAACAGCAAATTTTCTCTAATTTGAGAAATATCACTTATTTGATATTTGCACTTGA
>JZLH01S0399017.1:0-16758 GCA_001188425.1 Eucidaris tribuloides | reverse complement strand
TCTTGGTGCATTTGTATCAATGTCCAGGGTCGAATCAGGTGGAGTGGGGTTTGCTGGTTCATCTGGATGAGGGCGGTTAAGCACTTCTTGGAAGTGTTGGACCCAACGTGCAGCTTGTTCTTGTTCAGTTGTAATGCTTTCTCCATTTTTATCTTTAACGGGGATAGTATGGTTGTTGTTGTTTCTACAAATGCACTTTGTGATCTTATACACAGTACTCATGTTTCCACGAGCTGCAGCCTGTTCGGCTTCACTGGCTAATTCTTCAACAAAGGCCCCTCTTATCACTTTTGGCACTTCTCTTCACCTCTTTATCTTTGTCCTTGTAGGCTTTCTGAACTTTCTCCTGGAGTCTAGGTGACTTGGTGCTCAGAAGTTTCTGTTTAAGCTCTCTTCTTTCATCAATGGTATCAAGGGCCATTGTAAATTTTGAATATCCGCGCCAATATTCGTGATTAATTATGCAAAATCGCACGTTTTTGCCGAGCCCACGGAGGTGGAGGGAGACTGAGGGAGCACTTTGTCTGTCTGTCCGTCCGTCGCGTAGCGTCATCCGTCCGGCCGGCGAATATTTTATTTACACAATTGTTTAGCCACCTTCAGTAAAATATTTGAAGAAGAACTTTGGAGTAGGAGTCTAACTTGTCTAAGTCATCACATCAGCAGTCTGCACCACTGAACTCGCCGGTCTGTGATATGTACTAGAAGTACATATGTGTTGCATAGACACAAGCAGTGCCACGGCCACGCACGGCGAACGGATACCTCATACATTCGCCAGATTGTACGCACTTGGCCGAGGTCGGTGGGTGGGTGGGTGCGTTGGGAGGTGGGGCAGTAGGCCTATAGTAAACGTAATTCTTTGTTTCTTATAAATAATGTTGAAGTAGCAGATGTAATGATTTGTTTATAGATAACCCACTATTTGACAGTAATAATTTGCAAACTGAGTAGAAACGGGCAGAATTAATATTCAGGCCAGAACTATGAGAAGGTCACCGGCAGAAGTCAACGACCTTTCTCAGCCCAAACTTCAGTTTTTCTTGAGCAAGTATCTATTGTGGTCAATACTTTTGCCCCATTTTCTCAATGTGACTAAACTTGGGTGGTAGATGTCTCATAGGGAGCTGAAGGTCACCGAAGGATCAAAGGTCACCGACAAGGGTCAACGACCTTTTCGAGCCCAACGTTAAAATTTTTGAGCAAGTTTTTATGTACGCAAAACTGGGCGAGACACATTTTGGCTATCGCCTTGTTTAACGGATTGTGTTGAATTGCGATGTCCCTACAGGTAATAGTTTGGTCACTGCTGAACGTCTTTTTACTGGATGTATATAATTTATTGGACATTACTATCCCACAGTTGCCTACTTTTGTAAGCCTGGCAAAGTGAAGTGTAAGAATTAGAAACTTGATGTTGGAATTGTAATTAAATTGTAAATTAAGTGCTACCTCTTATGTGTTCTCTTTTAGATCGGACGGTGGTTACAAATGGCTTCAAATATGTCCGTCCGTAACATGATGACTCGTGTCATCCTACTAGTCCTACTGCTCTTCAGTACGCAAGAAGCACTAGGAGCCCCTCTTTCATCTTACCTCGTGACGTCATTTACTAGTCCCGATTCCAATCTCCCATTCAACCACGTCACCATCAATGACATTACAGGAGATGTCTACATTGGAGCTCAGCAAAGGCTGTACCAACTAGACTCTAATCTGACTCTTAAACAAACTAATGACACGGGGGAATGTAAAGATGGTGATCCAGGTAACACCAACTACAACAGGATCCTGGCTGTAGCTCCACCACCTGTTGATAGACTCATCACTTGTGGTGGATGTGATGGATTCTGCGACATGAGAAGCTTAATGAACATCTCAATGAATGTTGTCAGATATACAGAACAGACAGCAAAGGTTGTAACCACGGTAGATCTACCCACAGCAGGTCTTGTTTCCTTGGGATCAGATACAAATGGTGATATGAATGCTGCTCTCTATCTGTTTACAGGTATAAGCTATGATTACAGGAAGAGTCCAACAAATCATTTTCCTTTATTGCGCAAGCATTCCCTAACAAACCTACGTTTTCAAAAGCAAATTACATCAAGTCGTGGTATACAAATAGTCAATATGTTTTTGCAAGTGCTACAATGGCAAGGATATGTTTACTTCATGATTCAGGGAAAAGATGAGTCTATAGAGGATTCATTCACCACTAAAGTTGGTCGCGTGTGTCCCAATTCGAATGACGATCATCTGGAATCCTATACAGAGATAGAACTCAACTGTATCGGGGAGGCTGGAGAATACAACATGATCCAAGCAGCTCATATTGGTCCTGCAGGATCACAGCTAGCCGACTCCTTAGGTATCAACAGTACAGATGACATCCTGTATGCTATGTTCACGAAAGAAGATACCTCACCTGGGAAGTCTGCTTTGTGTCTGTATACGATGAATGATATCCAGGAAAGATTCCTAGATGCTGTATATGGGTGTATTACAGGGAACAGCAGTACTGGAAAGGAGATTAACTATTTGACGGGCAGCAAGTGTGGTCCAGTAAGTATGTTGTATTCTCGTTAGATTCAGATTAATAATGTTGCATTCTAATGGAGTAAAATACCAGTATCAAATATGGGCATCGGGTGTCTATAGCATAAAGTCCTAGAGCAGACCTAAGTGAGTTAGCAAAATGTATTATTGAGTCAAAATGTTTGTGTCACAGCTAACTGAGTTCATGTATACTCTTGTCATCTTGTGTAAAGAGTTTTATGAGGACACACACACATATACACACATACACACATACACACACACACACACACACACACACACACACACACACACACACACACACACATGTATACAGTATTAAAGGCCACTCTACTGTACCTTGTTCTAAATTACATGCCTATCAACAAAATTTGGACACGTAGGCCTAACTCTTCTTAACTCTTCTTAAGTCTAGCAATATAATCTATAAATTTTATTACGGGTTATCACACTGTTATAAATATTTACAGCCTCTCCGTTCCAGTAACAAACTTCTTTACACTCAGTCTGTTGTCAATAGATCATGGGGTAGAAGATCTTTTTTATCTGCCGGACCACGTTTGTGGAACAATTTACCGGAAGAAATAAAATCGACTACCTCCTTAACACAATTTAAATCTAACCTGAAAACTCACCTCATGAAAAATGCATTTTAATCGTGATTATCCTTCTATTTATTTTCTTTTGTAAATGTGTCACGTTCTCCTCTGTATTTATATGTTACTGCGCTATGAGCACCTGCATTGATATTTGGATTTTAGCGCATTATAAAATGTCATTATTATTATTATTATTATTATTATTATTATTATTATTATTGTGACATGCTCTGTCACTACATGGATTATTCAGTCAAGTAAATGTTAACGGTCGATTTGTGTGTGTGTGTGTGTGTGTGTGTGTGTGTGTGTGTGTGTGTAGTGTGTGTAGTGTGTTGTTGGTGCGTGTGTGTGTGGGGGGGCGGTGTGTGTGGGGGGGGGGGGGGGTGTGTGGGTGTAATTAATCAAAATTAGCTGTACGGATTTCTTTTCAGGTGATGCATCTCCCTTTTACTAACATGGACAAAAGATCCCAACACTAGAAAAAGCCTGTTCAATCCAAATGGAATCACAATTCAACTCCTGAATAATCGACACCATACAGTCAATTTGACCTGAGTCTTAGTTACACTCTGCTGCAAACAAGCTTTACTCGACGCAACACGCGCATCTACCGTAGTTAAATTTGCTTAAACTCATTAACTTACGTCACGACAGTTATATAGTCACTGCAATTTTTGACGAATTGACTATTTTCTTAGGGACGGATAGTAATTGACGTTATCTTCTGCACGCAGTTTACATTATTACTAACAAAAAAAATGCAAGGGGATTTTGTTTAACTGAGTGACCAAGTTTCACAGTGACACATACCGGAGCTAACTTTGTCATACATCGTGTGTTTACTGTGATAAATATTTATGGTATATATTGATGCCTTCTGGTATATGACAGTGGTCAAAGCGTGAATTGATGTAGTTTTCGTCCATTTCACATACAGTTTGCCATCTCCAGGTAAACTGCAGGAACGTACCAATGTGCCGTAGGATAAGGAAAGTTATACTCATATACCAGTGTACTGTGGTTTCTCTCATGTCCCCTCTACTCACATTTTCAAACGATCCTACGGTACCTTAATTTTGTTATTACACGCACTAATAATATTTAGTAATCCCATGTACAGGTTTTATCACTCACCAGACATCAGGCAGAATCGTACCAGTGTAACACACAAACTGCATACACATACGCCAGTGGTGTGATGCCGCTAATGTCTTCTCCTCTACTCACCTTCAAAGACACCACTATTACCTCCATCATCACCACCGTAGACAGACAGCACTCTGTGGCTTTCATTGGAACTCAGGATGGAAACCTGCTTAATGTGTGTACATGGAATCAGTAATGTATCGTCTATCAAGAAAATATAAATCTGGCCATCTGCTGCTCAAAATCAAATACTCTATCAGGCAATCCATTCTATCATCAAACCAACAGAAGATTTGTTGTCTAATCTATTATACAAGAGACTAATATGCAATAGATAAATGTAACTTAGATATAATGTAAATGTTAAAAATAACGTCGACCTCGTGCCTCTATACATGATAACGTATACCTTGTAAAATTGCCTTATACTCTATAGCCTCATTTGGTAGCTTCTATCGTACAGTAGACATTATCAGATATAGAATGGGTACAGCGTATCATAGTATAGTCGTAATTTACAAAGTATCGTGTGTGATGGGGCCAGAAATCACACTTTTCTCTGCTAAACATTCATCCTTAACATACTCAATTTATATTTCTACGTCTTGTAATACCAAACTGTAAATTATTCCAGTTATCATCTCCAATTTACTTGTTAAAGTGCAGCTCTCAATGTCATTATTTGTCAAAAAAAAAAATATTCACACGACCGAATTGACTTCATTACATTCCACAATACTGAATGTTAGAACATTAGAATGTCCGATATCTATCATAAAAGTATTATGCTACATGTGTAATTACATGATACTGTGTTGTAAATGTACTGTAATCGTCCTGCCTTTCCCGGCAAGGCAATTTGGTTCTGGGCATTTCCTACGTATGTTTATACATACTTATATAGGAAAGTTACATGCATTTTCTAGATTTGAATAAAAAAAATGTTGACAACACAAATTAATGATTTAGAGGGTATATATATACTATATTTTTTTTGGCCTGGTCTTTGGCAACAAAAAAAAGGCCTTTAAAACTTAATCCATCATAGCAGATAAACACAAAGTTGCTTTTTACTCTGTGATAATTCTAAGAAAATTATCTCTCACAACTTATTCTCGTCTAAAAGGTACACCTCGTCTCCAACTCATCAGCTTATCTCTATGAAAACATTTCTCTTGGACGTGGATCCATCTTGAGGGATATGTATCTACTGGAAGATGGTGATCAGGTTATGGTGGCTTCAAGATCACAAGGCGGGTCAAACGTGAGTTTCATACACACAAAATTCGGAATATTGCCATATACCAGCTGATGTTTGGTCAAAGTCCATGATTAATGTTTCTAGGCTATATTCGTTAGCTTGAGAGCTCGCGTGGGAGTTGGAAAACAATAGCATTCTAGAACCGTAGATTAAGCTACTCCTGGTTTTAAATTCTGAAAGAAATTCAGTAAGAGAGTCGACAATATTAATGTGCAGAGCAAACAAAAATATGAATTTCAAATTTCATAAATTGGTATGTCTCAAGGGCTATGGGTAAATTTACCAAATTTGACCAACTGATTAATACGAGATTGTAAATCAAGCAGTGACGGTTTCGTAATGTTTAAAACTTCTCGGTGCAAAGTTAATGATATCATTATTCAGTGGTGTCAAATGAGATCATTTGCTGGGGACACTCTGATAATGAAACTACGTTAACAGTCAGAAGATTGACAAAATTGGTTGCACATTTAATGCAAGTCACATGTAGATAGTAATCGGCCTAACAGGCCTACGAGTATTAAGCCAGCCATTCTCAAGTTTTCAGGTTCAGGTTCATAAGAATATCTCTGTTTTCAGTATGGCAAAACATATTAATCATCTTATTTCAACAAGTACTGCATTTATAAATGCATCACTGTTCTATTGTATTCCAGCTTTTCAAGCTGTCCGTAGTTAACTGCAGTCAATACACAACCTGTCAGGATTGTATTGGAGTAGATGGACGGAATGATGGAGATCCTCATTGTGGATGGTGTACATTGGAAAATAGGTGAGAAATGCAATGTATGGATAAAATGTCTGTACATAATTGCGGAGAGAATTTCGATTAATAAATCACTTAAAAATATACGTAAGGAAAGCATAAGAGAGAATGCTTAAGAGTCTAGAAATGCAGTATGGAGAAGAATGGAAGGATTAAGTTGGAAAGATAAAATAACTAACGAAAAAGTACTAAGAAGGATGAGTGATGAAAGGACCCTGCAAGAGACCATCGTAGGGCGGAAGAAAACCTGGCTAAGACACAGTTTCAGAGAACACAACATGCTGAAAAATGTTATAGAGGGGAAAATAAATGGAAAACGGGGTAGAGGAAAACCGAGAACTGGGATGGTGTTTGACCTGAAGGGCGATTTGACGGATGGGCTACTGAAAAGGAAGGCAGGGGATAGGGGTGGAAGAGGAAACAGTACTGACCCTGATGTGTGGACCTGCCCTATATGGCAGAATATCGAGAAGTAGAAGAGTAGATAAATATATATCATAATCACATACACAGGAAAAAGTAATTAGTTTCAATTTTATTGAATGTTGAATTGGCTAAATTTTTTCACATTATATTTACAAGAAATATGCATCAATATGATTTTTCGTTTGTTAATATAGGCCTATACACTGTTTTTTTTTTTACATTATTGGCCTTTCTGCACTAAATGATCGCTTTACGTAAGTGTACGAGAATTGCAATCTTAGTCATATTAAGATATAAAGATATTTCACGCTTATGGCCCAGGCTACATGTCATACTTTTTCATTTCCCTTTTTTAAAGCAAACAGTAGTGTCCTTTCTTACTAAAATTCGTGTTTTGCTTCTTGACCTTATCCTCCAGATGTAGCAGATTTTCAGAATGCCGTTCCAGTGACACGTCGACTCGTTGGCTTCCATATGATGTACAATGTGTACATATATCCAGTATACTGCCTGCAGATAGTCTGCCAATTACTGTCACCGAAAAAAGAGTAAGTGATGTTGTTTTATGAATTTTGCTGTTCCTTGGGGTGTTAGATTTATTTGCCTTTTAATCTTCTGCGACATGTATATTCACCATTTTTGGGCAACACCAAAAATCTTGTTAATCCTGTGGAAACATGTGAAGTGATAATAGAAGTGCTAGTAACTTAAGAGACTTAAATCAGAATGCAAGGAAACATGAATGTTTATAATGTTAATATACACCCAATATAACAAAATGTTTACCAGATATTTATTGAATTGATCATTCAGTAATATTGTCTGCACTCACAAAATGACATAATTCGGATTCTCATAGATTTGTCACTTGGTTGTTGGTGGTTTTAAGTGGTAGTCTATTAACGATAAAGTTAAGACAAGTTTTGTTAGACATATTTATATTTTAGGAAGCTTTTACACGTCAGCAGCAGGACTAAAATGGGTTGCCATTGGGTATTTTAAAAGGGTAAAACGCAGAGAATCACATGAACAGATAAAGTAATTGTTATATAGAACTGGTTAAGAGATGGGGATATTCTACCGGGAAAGTTTTTCTGTCCTAATGAAAAAATCAAAGAGAAGATATGCTTAAAGCCATTGGCTAACATTTACCAAACTTAAAAATAATGTGAGCTAAATAATCCTCCACTCTCCTAGTGTCTGTGATAAGATCTAAAAATGAAACCCTGAAAAAATTGTATTTCAAAATGATGATTTAGTGCTTTAAACAAGTGAAAATCTGCAAGCAATTCAAATTGACCGGATTCACTGGCCCATTTCCTCCCATAGGCTTACTGTATGTAGATCTAGGCTATTTTATCATCCACCAGAGTAGAAATTGTTTATTCATGCATACCTTGCCATTGGAAGCATAACTTTCCACACCTATGTATTCTAGGGCGTTTATTTGTCCATTTGAACACTTCTATGTAGCTCAGATATCAAAGTTTGACATTTTTTTTGAAATTGAAGCTCCACAATGTTAGCCTATCACTTATTAGCTTTCGACACTTGAAAGTTGAAAAAAAAATCATCTGAAAATATGTATGTGGCCATGTATCTTGAACTAAATGTATATTACAACATTTGCGGTACATTTTTCTTTGGTTAAAACATTGTTTGTTGCAGATTAACATTACCATCCAACAACTTCCAGTACTAAATGACACCTACCAGTATGGATGTTTGTTTGACGTGTACAAGAGTCCTACTATCACGAGTGGGAATACAGTGCGTTGTATAACACCTCCTGCCAATGTGATGCCACCTATACCTGATGGACGTAAGTTGTGAAACATTTCATATTAAGGTAAATTTGTGGTATTTAGCAACAGTGTGTTATACTTTTCGATGATTCTCTGGAAGTTGAAGGTATATACTGCAGGAGAAGCAATTGAAGCAATCGTCATTTGGACAACCAACGTTATATAATCAATCATATCAAATTTATTTGAAGATTTGGAGTGAAATCAAATAATAGCAAAAATAACTTTGACAGGAAAACTTGCTGTGAAGCTTTAATAATATATTTGAACAATCTTATAATTATTTAATAAAATTCTTCTTGCCTGGATAGGTACTCCAATCTTTGGGAATTGCTCTACTGATTAAGTTCTTTAAGCATTTTAGCCAGCTTCCAATTATGCCATTTGTCTGAGACATAATGTTTTTAGCAATTAATTGCCTCGATACAAGTTTTCACGATAGCCTAAGCTTGATTTTTTTTAACATAGCACAACCGATTGTACGCCTAACCGAACGTATTATGTATTAGTATACATGTAGAAATGTGTACCTAATGTTAGACGCCAGACAATCGTAAAACCGTTTACAGCTGTCAATCTCCGAATTTCTCATATAGGTAACATAAAGCCAGCATAGTGTTACTACATGTAATTTATCGAAAAATACTCTTTTTAAGATCGATTTTTCTTTGTAATCGAACAATTTGATATCATTTGTGTGTGTCTGAAGAAAGGCAGATTTCAACTAGTCCTGCGTAATATGTCAGTTGTTTCTTTCTTCTGATCTTCATGTTGTATTCAGGTGATCACGTTACCGTAATGCTCTCCATCTTTTCAACGGCAACCAACATGACCTTTGTCTCCACTGATTTCCACTTTTTCGATTGTAACCTCATATCAAGGTGAGTTCTTAAATTAAAATACTGAGATAGAACTACCAATATTACTGACACCGAGGAAGGAAAAGTCCCCTTTGCGAAAGTCATCTCTGCTGCATTATTTGACAAAATCTACCGTTTAATTTTGTGATCATGTAATATTATTTAAAGGTGCACACAAGACGGTTAATTGGTCTGATATAATTGATTGCAACAGATGCATGGTTAATCGACAGATTGATCTATTAATTTACATAGAGTGTACACTGTGCAGTCATTGTGGATTGCTAAATTTTTTCACCGTCTTTGATTATTTTCATTGATTGATCCAATTGGCGGTTACTCAGCTTATAACTGAGGTGAGCTTGCCTGTTTGATAGACGTACTCGCAGTTTGTTAAAAGATGGCTGGTTGATCAATGTAGCAGCAGTATTAGTAGTAGTAGTAGTAGTAGTAGAATTTGTTAAAAGATGGCTGGTTGATCAATGTAGCAGTAGTAGTAGTAGTAGTAGTAGTAGTAGTAGTAGTAGTAGTAGTCATTTTCCGTTTTAAAAACATATATAAAATAATACAAAGTTTAAAAACGGCTGGATAAACCCAGTATCAGCGGTGTCAACACGACACCGCTATTCTTCCCTGGGGTCCAGGAACATAATGTAGAATTACAAAATATAATAAGACAAATATAAATGTACACATGAGTCAACAAAAGAAATGAAAATTACTTAAACTAAACTAGATACAACGTGTTATGAGAAACAATAGATAAATTAAATGCTTGAAAGAAAAGAAGTACTGAAAGTTAAGACTCAGACTCCCCCCCCCCCCCCGTACCAAGGACACAGAAGCAAACCACTATCGAGTCATACTGTAACGACGATTAGATTGATGATGATTGTATGACCCGTGAGAAAACTTTCAGATTTTGATAAGATTTTATAGTTACCGGCAGGTTGTTGTACGCAAAAGCCCCCCTGTAACGAAACGATCTTTTCATAAATTCAGTGCGAGGTTTGGGTGTGAGTAATCTTTCTCCGTATCGTAGACAATATTGGCGAGGAATGAAGACAAAAGATTCTGTGATGTATTTAGGGGTCAATTCATGTAATGCTTTAAACATGTATGTCAACAAATTGACTGAATGATTCATCCTTTTAATTATCAACTCACTGAATTATGAATTTCATTACAGTAGTTATTTATCAAAAGCTAATTGGTTGGTTGGTTGGTTAGTTAATTGGTTGGTCGGTTGATGTATGGGTGGATTGATGGACCTTGAATCGAATTTCTTCATTTATCCATCCATCCGTCAATTTCATTCATTCATTTAATTCATCCATCCATCCATCCATCCATCTATTTATCACTCATCCATCAGTTTATCCATTCCTTGTTTGGTTGCTTGCTTGCTTGCTTGCTTGCTTGCTTGCTTGGAACATAAACACGATACAGAATACTCTTAACGTTTCAGTTATTTCTTTTTGTTTATAATTTTTGTGAAGTTGTTCCTCCTGTGTCAGTAGTCCCTGGGCCTGTGATTGGTGTATCTATGACAACAGATGTACACACAACAGCAGTACATGTCCATTAGGAGACACCATCATCGTAGGAGAAAAGGTAACAACTGTATTTTGTTTTTGTCTATGAGATATAAGTTGTTATATTCCACATACTAAGAATGTTGCTATAGGATTGGCCAAGAGTTGATCACGTGATAAAACGTAGTTTTCCCATCAGATCACTCGAGAAGAAAAGTTCGTTACACTCGATAGATAGTCAATTGATAGTCCGAGTGTAACGCACTTTTATTTCGCGCGTACTCAAAATGTTGATAATTGACGCGTTATAATTATGTACTGAAGAGATCAGCGAAACAAAAAAAGTACTAACGCCATCTCGGTAGCGCGCGTATTTCGTGCGCCCAATACGCAACATGCATGTACGCTAACGCGGACGCGCGCGCATCGAACGCCGACGCCCTTGGTGATGCGCACCCATGAGTGGGTCGAACGCGTGTTCCATATTCAGGCCCATTATGTCTTTTTTTTTAGAGAAATATCAATCCTTTATGTTTCTTTAGTTAAATAGATTCCGATGTGGAATATAAAGCAAATAATCAACTTTTGGTTTCAGGCAATGAGACAAACTATCACTTCCTCGGCGATCCGAATGTATACGCTATCTTTCCTCAGCTCCGCTTCGGAAAGATAGCTACATCCAGATCGCCTCGGAAGTGATAGTTTGTCCCATCACCTTCACCAACGTTGATTATTTGCTTAATATCTTTAAACTACGGTCAGCTAATCTAAGAACCCCAAAATTATACATCTGGTTATGATCATTCCATTCTTCCATTCTGTGATATATTTCCTTTTATGGGACTGATCAAGATCGTTTTAAGATAACTGTGATTTACTTTACTCTTACCTGAGGTTATAACTAGCTTTGTTCCATTCAATCACAGGAGTAATCACTTCATCATATTGCGTTATTACATATTGATAGTATCAGTGTCTTTTACTTACATAATTATGACAAAACAGAAGTGCATACTACTTTACCTGAAAATAGATACGCTTCGGTTTAGTGGGTATATTCTTGGTGTTTCGGTTCATGGTTACGACACTTCATCGCACTTTGTAGACGGAAGGTAAAAATGGGGTCCAATGATGAGGGAACTTACGTCTACCAGAACATCGCCATCAGACGTCTTTCGATACAGAAGGTTATAAAACAAAATTTCAGTAGCCAGTAATAATACAGATTACGGACTCCAACTCGGACGACATCTCTCTGATGTGCGCATACATACAGAAGGCTGTTACAAGTACGAGGTTTGTTAAAAAGTATCCGACCTTAGGCTAAAGTGAGAAATGTGTATTTTGTTGTTGAGACTCCAATGAACTCCAATGATAGATTCTTTGTGACTCCACACACATCAGACCACTGATCGAAGCACTTCTGGAAATCCTGTTTAAGAATGACTGGCCACCTATGCGCCGTCACATTTTGCATTATGCCATGTCGGCTAACAATTCGCGACCCTTTATGTTCAGTTTGCATGGGAAACATGCAGTGTCATGACTAAAACTTTTTGTTTTAGGTGTGAAAAGTTGGCCTGGGAGTGGTGGCCGCAATTTCCCGACTTTCTCGATTTTCACACCGAGACCGGTTTCTTGTACCAAATTTCATTCAAAGAGGACAGTGAAAGTCATGATACATGTAATGTCGTTTAAAGTTTTGGCATGTAGGGTAATTTGTGAAATACTGTACAACCCGTGATATTAAAAAGGCCATTATTATCTATAATTTTCGCCCCATTGCTGTCTTTGGGGACCATGTAATTTCGGCTGCAATGACTAAGCCTTGGATCGTTTCAGGCACTCAAGACTCATTACCTGTGCTTGTAGAAACTCTAGATAAGCTTGGGTACACTATAGCAATTTTTGCTTTACGCCAAGATAGAGCCTTTACTACAGATGCGAAAGCATTATTTGGGCAGAGCGGATACTCTGCCCACGCCCAAATAATATGTCGAAGTGGCTTGCACAGAGAACCAAGATGGTTAACGGCGAGATCATCAGCAGTTTTCGGGCGATCGGCTGACAGTCTGGAAAGCCACATGAATATATTGGTTTGTTGCTTAACTTGGCGCCCCTCTTAGATCTCAGCTGCCATTGGTCAGGAAACAAACCAAACAACAGGTCGCATACGTTTTGAACAAACTTATTACGTCAGTAACCAGACAGAGACAAAATACTTTTCATAACACTTAAAGAAATGAAATTGATTTTATGATGTATATTAAACATACTATGTAAGTGTCAGAAACTGTATTTATTCATTGTTTACCATAGAGTACCGGCTCCACAAACAAGGGTCAGGCATTTTGTCCTCAGGTGTTAAATGGAACAGAAGAAATATTGATACCAGTGGAATTTCGTCGTGGATTAACGCTCCGAGTTGCTAATTTCCCTGTAAACGTATCAAAGGTGATAAACTACGACAATATCTATAACATTTACTGAGTAATTTCCTTTAGCTTTAGATGATGTGGCTGTGTTATTTGCAGCTGCATAGGACGCTGCTTCAAGACTTGTATGTGTGATATAAAACGGTTTCATTAGATACTTTCACTGAAATGTTGACGTAGAGCATGTGAGACAGGTTTAAACTTCATTGATAAAAACAGGTGATTTTAAGTAATGATGATAGTAATAACAATTATAATAATAATGAGCATATCCATAATTATCATTATCATCATCGTCATCAAAGCTTAGACTCATGTTTAAACCATGCCAAAAGAATTTACGTATCCGTTCTCAGGTCACCTTGATTTATATTACCATTGTCATTTATCGATTCGACGCAAGTTTATTGTACTGAGTTTTACTCTTTTCAGATTGAGTGCATTTTACATATAGAGGGAGAAGATCAAATTGTCAATGCATCACATTCTAATCAATCTATTAGATGCCAAGATCGTGTGGTAAGTAAACATGAACCTATTTATTGCTACTTTTCCCGCCTTAGTCTTAATCTGAACCAATTCAAAAAGCATAAAAATTGATTTTTTTTGAAGTACCATATCCTTACCTTAGCATCTTTCGGTCCGTCCTTGGGAGTTTATTTCACTGCTTCCTGTCCTTGGCCTTGGTCTTTGCCTGTTCCCGTGAAATGTTTCTTTCTTAAAGTTAGTTCTATTCCTGTCCATGTTGTGAGTGGTCTCCCCCTTTAAAAACACTACTGTTCAAATAAAATGCAGGAGAAGATGCACTGGTTTGGTTGAACAAATAAGCACTAACAGTTTAATCAGAGATGAGCAAACTCATAAACAGTTTTGTACTCTTCAATACAAATATTATCATATACAACGGTACATTTTTAATAATTCATGATAAAACTAATTTTAGGAAAGCTTCCAAGAGTGTGCACTCTTTTGGAAAGAAAATTGAGGTGAAATGGAGATAGTTCTAAACAAGAGCTTCCTATACATAAAAGTATTCTGCCCCCCCCCCCCTTATTCAAAAAGTTATACTGAAACAAAATGGTCAGCCCTTGTTCAGGAAAGTAGATAGGTGATCATTTGTTTATTGCTTTTCTTCAACAGTATTCTTACAGTGGGAACACGTTTCTGCTCAATGTCCCTGTCTCAGTTCGGTGGAATGGAAACAGGCGACTTGATGACATCTATGGTAACTATGGTGAGAAAAGTTCCAGAATTTATCTTACAAAATATATATCTGATGATTTTCAGATTATAATTTTAGCGTTATAGCTTATACCTAATTTTATCATCAAATCACCATTTAGCAATCTGAAGTTAAAATTTCAAATCGCAAAATCTTTGCTTTAAAATGAATATCATTTTACGTGCGTATTGTTCCTTTGCTTCCATTGTGTATTGTTTCGATTTGGCCTTCTGTTCATTCATGCTATTTTGCTCTGATTGCATGTAGAATAACTTCAGTATGCACATGTTATTTCCGATTTTGCAGTACCAAACACCATATAATTGTTAATGTATTCTTTCTAGTGATTTTATACAAGTGTGAGATGAATAACGGAAGCTGTAGCACCTGTCTATCGCCCGTTGCTACGCCACCAAAATTTGGCTGTGGATGGTGTGACTCTGGCTGTGGTATTAGGGAGAGCGCCATCTGTAGGACGACCCGATACTTGTCACAAAATGAGAGTCATCAATGTGACCCGCCAAGAATCACTGGCGTAAGTCAACGTGAAATTAACAGTACAGTCCATTTTTTGTCATCAAAATATTGATAAGATAACAATTATAAGCAGGGATGATACTTATATCGTGGATTACGTGTTTTGTGTATCTGAAATGAAATAAACCCCACAGCTGATTACGAGTGTGGACATTAAACATCTAATAGACGGACTCGAAACATCCTCGGTATTTTAGGTCAGCATTTTCCCGGTCAGTTTTTGCTTGCCACTTTTTGCTCGAACACGAATATCAACAAGTACGGCATTTGAGTTGCTTTATTTAAACCACTTAACAGTTATTTGGTTAAATTATGTTTAATGAATACTCAATATTAAAAGCAGGGTATCGTTTTATATTTCATTTGCATGGCTTCATGGCTTGTACATTCTTACATTTTGCATTTTGTCATAACCACCTAGAGTAGAGGAGATACAGTGATACAAAGTGAACATTGTGACTTTGCAATCCCCCAGCAAAACAAAATCACAGGGGAGAAATCATTGTCCTCGTCCCCGTGCAAGGTAAAAAATGTAGAGTATAAATCTCACAGCAGCAATGTACTAATGTCAGAGGTAAACATGCCAGAGGTTTAAAATGTCAGAGATAATATGTAAGGTAAATGCCCAGTACGGTAAAAAATTCAGGACATTACTGTCAGAGTAAAGCAGATGTAAAAAAAATTGTCAGAAGAATAATGTCAGATGTAAACAATTCAGAGTAAAATGTCAAGGCTAAATGTCAGATTAATAAAGTCAGAGGGTAATAATGTCAGAGTATGTCAGAAGAAATAATGTCAGAGTCAATAATGTCAACAGGTAAAAATCCAGAAAGGTATAATGTCATTTTATCATCATTACTTTAAATGTCCAGGGTAAAAATATCGAGAACGAGTAATGTATTCAGAGGTAAGATGTCGGAGGCTAAAAAATTATCAAAGGCTAATAAATGTCAGACGTAAAATTCGAAGTAAAATGTCAGAGATAAAAAAATGGTCAGAGGTAACCATGTCAGAGTATTAAATGTCAAATAATTTAGATGTAAAAAAGCAGAGGTAAAAATGTCAGAGCTAATATTCAGATTTAATAAATGTCATGAGGGTAAAATGTCAGAGGTAAAATGTCAGAGGTAATAATGTCAGACTAAGATGCAGATAATTAATATCATTTTATCTCTTACATTTTTATCCACTGACTTATTACCTATGACATTTAACTCTGTATTTTTATCCTCAGCATTTATTTATCTCTGAATTTTTACCTTGCGTTTTTACACTGAGCCCTGTGTTCCCTCCCCTATCCGCCCATCATGACCACTATATATTGTACAGATATACGTAAATCCCTATTATGATAAAATAATGTTAGACTTCAAGAGCAATAATGTATCATTAAGTTTTTATCCATATTAATTTCGTTCTTCACTTCTATTTCTTTTAGTTTTACAAAGTCACGGCCAATGAAGCAACACGTAGTAAAATCCAATAATGGAACCAGATCTTGGGACATATCATATGATATCCGAGAATCATACAACACGAGGTGCAATGAAATCTCACAAAATGAAGAAATTTATCTCTACACTCTCTATATTCTCTCACGCTAC
>JZLH01S0398984.1:29421-43877 GCA_001188425.1 Eucidaris tribuloides | reverse complement strand
AAATGTACTTTATCTGAAGAAAAGATGTAGTGCTTTAAATTAAAGAGTGGAAATTTTTGAGTATCCTTACACACTGCTGTGTAACACAGGGATGTCGGTAATAAAGACCTGAAATTTGCCTAAAGTGAGCTATTGTGTACTCAAAAAAGCCTGAAAATTGCCTGAATAGACTGCTACTTTGTGCTAGGGCCTGAATTCAGGATCAAGTTTGCCTGAAAACGGCCAGAGGCACTGGTTACAGTTAGTACACTGAGGGATGCATAAATTATGTGTAATATCCATCAATCTTGTCATGCAGTGTAGCATACACTGTAGCTTTCCAAAGTGAAGTATAAACAATTATTTTCTGCATTTAATATCAATTCACTCAAAACAATAAAATAAATAAACAAACAGTTCGACTGCCTTGCAGTCGATGGATATAGCTCTGCACTCCTACCCAATTTCATATTATATTACAATGCCTCGTGTATTTACACCCTATTTAATCATTTATCGTTTGTAAATTTGATGATGCTAAGAAATGTTGCATGCCAAATATTTTCAATTGCTTGGTAGATTATATAAAGATCACAGGTCAAATATACTGGAATTCAGGTGCAAAACACTCCTGAATCTGGCTGCCGAGTCAGTTTGTACGGCGACAAGTTTGATTAGTGTTTTCCTCTTGAGAGCATTGTGTCAGTTCACTAAGACGTACATCAAGATCTCCGTTTGCAACTTTCATGTTGGAATAACATGTTGTGTAAGTTTCATACGCCATCATCGACGAATGAAGACCGAAGAGCGTGGCGAACGGCATCAAGAGAATAACCACCAGATCGGCGATCTGAGGGCCAAAGTAAGCTGTCAACACGGGCCAGGAGTCGTGTCCCAGACTGTCCACAAGCCACTGGGAGGCGTTCAAAACGACAGTGTGCATCAAACATATCAACGTCCATTTTGTTTCGCTGATCCCCTCGATGAATTGGTGTTGGACACGAAGCAGAAAGCACATCATCAGCCAGACCTTGAAGATCACGAACAGCGAAAATCCCAGTGCAAAGCATATCAAAACAATTTCATCTACCGCCATTGAGTGGAACTGTGATATCAAAAAGATGGCTGAAGCTAGACGGAAGATGTTCAGAGTGAAAATACCACAACAGCAAAGAAGAAGCACCAGGTCGTGACCGAGAAGCATGCTGTTAAATACGGAAATATCAAGTTTTAAGCGGAAGTTTGTACACCTTTTAGTGAGGTTACTTTGATGTCTGTACAGAAGAATTAAAGGCAAATAAAAAGTAAATTCGCAACACCAGATCAAAACCGTTTTAACATTAGGCCTAATGGTCATACCCGTGAAATTATTAAATTTCACGAACAAAGTCAAGCCAATATATAATGCCCCGGCAATGAGAGACAAAGCCAATTCCAAGTATAAACGCGTTTGCAATGTTGTTCGTTTTCTTGATGAAATCAGTCTTAATCTCTCATTCTCGTCACGTGTTGTTGATCTATTCTGACGAACTGCATACTGCCATTGCTTTCGAACTATAGATGTGATTTTACTCCAAATAAAGTTTGTTTTGAAGGCCTCATGTGTACAGTTGCTGAACAGGCTGTTATTACTGTCATCAAAATCTAACGCCCACGTCGGTAGAATCGACTTCCATATTTGCCAGAAAACCCCCGTCGTAATTGTGGCACACTCAACATAGAAAGGAGCTGCTTTGAGGTCCAAATCAACAAAAGCATTGATGTGACATGGATAGCCAGGGAGGGATGTTGGTCCACCTAAAAGCCTGCCGATGGGATCAACTAGTCTAAATACTGATATCCAAAGCATTATACCTATGATGAGCGCAAGTTGGAATCGAAATTTAGGACTAAAGACTGCATCGTAGTAAGCGCGGAGAAAAATGAGTAACGTAATAATACTCGTGGTGAAATTCACATCCATAATAAACATAAGTATTTGCAAACTTCTCGTCATGTGACTATATTCTGAATTTGAGAGACATATGATCGTTCCATATATGCCTACTGGAAGTGCAACCATCGCTATCGCTGCAAAAATGTGTAAAACGTTCAACATCGAGGTAAAAGGCTTGGTATAATTTGTTCTGAAATCTTGTCCAATTTTGTTGGCGGGTGGACATGAGGACAAGGAGTTAAAGGAAGACAAGGTGTTTGCGCGGGACATCGGTGACGGGGCATGGGACGAGGATGGTGTCTGGGAGGGGGTCACGTCGCTATCTGCGGACATCCCGATCAAACGAGCACATAGGCGGCATCGCATCGGCCAAAGTATGAGGTTTGACTGATGATAGTTGTTCCTGTTGTACAATAGCCGAACTAAAATTATCTGGGAAATAATCAGGATGACAGTTAATCCAACACGAGACACTGCGAACGTGATGCCTTCATGAGAATGCCCGAACTTTGGATTGGATGGAAATGCCGGTAAGAAGGAAACATATATGCCAAGACTTGCCACCAAACATACCAACAGTGAACTGCTATACTGATTAGCGTTGGTCAATACAGTTGAAGCGGTCTCCATGTTGACGGTAATTTTCACCAAAGCAATATTGAAACCTCTAAATCAAATGTTCAGGTTGCCTGTAAAGCACTATTGAATTTTGCTGAATTTGACAAGTCACCATTATATGCAGCATTCCACCATTCTAAACTTCTTACGGTGGACACTCAAATGGGGTAGTTTTTAACTCCCACTTTAGTTCAAATATGCAATACGAACACGTTTATCCTGGCAAAGAAACGTCCATTGGTTACTGCTCCAAACGAGAAGTATGACTAAAATAAATCGGTTGCCAGCTTAAATATATGAAACTGCTCTTTTGTCTGTACGAGTTCTATGACATAAAAGTTCCTATTTCATATTTATATTAAATCAATGTAAAGCGAAAGTACTCCCACAATATCATGACGTGTTAGATCAACAACCGTAAGGTGTTGGAGGCGGATGGGGGTGCACTGGGTGCGCGTGCCACCCCCCCCCCCCAGCTGAGGCAGAGAACTTCCGCGCCTTGCAAGCAAAAAGAAATTTGCACCCCCTTTTCTGCTTTCAACGGCTGATTTAGTTCCATCTGCCCAAGATGCGCACCTCCCCGTTACACCTGCCCAAGATGTGACCTTCCCATGCCCAAACCAGCTTATGCCCTTGAACATAATTATGATAACATCAGAGATAACAACAAGGAAGAAAGTCCTTAAGTGGACAACATTAGTAGATCCGTGAAAAAATGAAAAAGGCAACATATGCCTGAAAGGTGACACCACAGCAGAACAGATAGGGAAGGAACACTCAAACAGGCAAAATGAAAGAAAAGGAAGGAATTAAGAGGGAGAAAGCAAGTTTCGTAATTTCGTGGTAACAATGAAGACGTGTCTTAAATAGCTGTAAGCCTCATTAAAGGTGTATTCCAGTATGGTAGCGAATTATTTCGAATGTCAGAGGAATAGACCAGTGAAAGTCCTGTAAAAGGAAAACCAAAGAAATAAAGACGAGGATATTAATTTCTGAAAATTCCAATGATCATTACAACATGAACAACCTGATGGTCTACTCTTAATTAAGATAAAATTTTGAAAATTAGATACATTTTAAATTTGACGAAGCTTAGAAATCTGGCATATAAAGATAAAATTTCGTTTTTAAAATTTTATGTGCTATGCAAATTTGTATCTATACGATACAAGCTGTATGTTGCCTAGATCTCGTTCTATCCAGTGACTGGATGAAATGATGTTGAGTTTTCTATGGGGAACAAAAATTGCAAAGGTCTAAAGAAGAAACATAATAAAGTAGCTGCAATGTGGTGGTCTGAAAATGGTAGACCTATTTTGCAAGCATGCTGTAGATAGATTATGAGGTTTCTTGATGATACTTGTGGTAAATGGAAACAAATATTTCATTATCGGTTTTGAAAGAGTTGGAGGCACAAATGTTGTGTTTTAATTGTGTAAATGTGATCCAATGTAATATGTTTCATCACAAAGATCGAATTGCAGGCTTTCATAACAAATTATTATTTAATATTTCTCATTGAAGCAGAAACCTCTACGTTTATTGAAAAAGTTGAAGGAGGTGAAGACAAAGAAATAATTTGTCTCAACACAAATATTAGATATAATGAAACGGATAAACTCAAACATAATATACATTGGAGATATTGTAAAAGAAGTGGTTTTATTACAGTGAATGGACTGAAAGAAAACGTATGTGTACAATATAGTTATTTTGTCAGAGTATGCCAGGCAGAAGCATTACTGAAAGACAATTAAAAGTTGATAATGTCTGTTTATTGACATCTTTTAAAGTCAATACGTTGAATTATCTGGTAACTTCGTTTCAAAATGTGAGTAATTTATCCTTGGGGGGAAATGCCTAGTAAGGTAAACGGGAGTGTGCCGCTCTAATAGGTGATTTTTTCGCAAAAAAATACTTAAACATGGGTATGGTTTGGGGGGAAAAAATCCTTAAACATGGGTCATGATTTTGAAATTTTACGATTTACACTAGATATTTTTGCCTATTTCATTGCTGAAATGCACAAAAATGCCATTTTTCTTAATAAAAAAACCTTGATAATAGGTACCATTTTCCGCTAAAATGACCCTTCAAAAAGGGTCAGGTTTTTCGACTTCAGCGGCACACCCCCGTCGGAACCAAATCTGAATTTATCCCAATTAGAAACAAAAATACATATTCTGAGATTCAAAAAAATAAAGACAAAGCGATGAAGAGCACAATCATTTTTGGAAGAATGTTTGGAAGTAAACGAAAGAGTGAACTGTAGATCTACATGGGTATTCAAATTAAAGCATGTTATAGCATGTCTGATAGAATTCAACTTTAACTTCATATTACTAACATTATGCCTGAAAAGTGACACCACAGTAAAAATGAAAGGGAAGGAACGACTCAACAGGCAAAAAGAAAAGAAAAGGAATTTAGAAAGCAAGAGAGAAAGAGAGATAGTTTCGCTGTAACAATGAAGAGATGTCTCAAATAGTAGTTAGCCTCGTTAAAAACGTTTTTCCAGTATAACAAGTCATTTCGAATATCAGAGGAATAGACCAGTGAAAGTCCTGTAAAGGAAAACCAGACAAATAAAGTCAAGTTATGCATTTCTGAAAATTCCAAATATCATTTTAAAAAATCGACAAGATTGTGACATTTATCGTGAGCTACACTGCAAAAACTGGGGTGTTAAATTTGACACATAAGGTGTTACACAATATGAATACCGAAAAAGTGTTGATTTTTTCAACACACATGGTGTTAAAGCCAATGCTCTTGGTGTTTGAAATAATTCATTTGGTGTTAAAATAACACCCGTGGTGTTAAAATTGTACACCACATCTGGTATGTATATTGTGCAACATTATCGGTGTTAAATTTAACACCTTACTTTGTGCAGTGTAATATCCATTATTTTGTACACAAAAAATCGGTCAATTATTTTCATTTTTTGAAAGTTGATGCGGTAACACATTTCACATAATAATCATGCATATATTGCTATTGGATGGAGTACATAGATGAAAAAAATCTTCAGGGAAAAGGAAAATTTAGTAACATTTTGTGTACACAACTCACAGTGACTGCCACAATTTTGCTGATTTTGTAATGATCTTTGAAATTTAAAAAAAAAATATTTGGCCAATTTTTTTTTTTCAGACCTGCATTTAGGTGTTTCTCTGATTTTCAGCTTCGTTAGAATAAAGGAAACTTGAAGTCATTCTGGAACTTCCCAGGGGCGTAGGCTGGGTTTGGGGCACGGGAGGTGCACATCTTGGGGAGGTGGAACTAATTGACATTGCGGGAGGGCCACATCTTAGGGAGCTGGAACTAAAGTTGAAGTAAATTCAGGCGTGTTGAAAGCAGAAAAAGTTGGGTGCAATTTTGTTTTCTTGCCAGGCGGTGGAACTTCCATTATGGCTCTGCGGGCGGGTGCACGTGCACCAGTGCCACCCCCCCAGCCTACGCCCGTGATTCCCCTTCAAATTGATTCTCTTGTGTCGTGCCTGAATTGCATGGTAAAATTTATAGAAATTAAGCTGTTGTTATTGCTACAATGGCTTTTTATGCCCCCGCCGACGAAGTCTTGAGGGGGCATTAAGCGTTGCACCTGTCCGTCCGTCCGTCGTAGCGTCCGTCCGTCCGTCCTTCCGTCCGTCCCCCTAATTGGTTTCCGCACGATAACTTAAAAAATATTTGACGGATTTTAAAAATTTTTGGTTTGTATAGGTAGATCGTACTAAAATACAGGTCAGTTTGATTTCGGAGTCCGCAGGTCAAAGGTCAAAGGTCACAGGTCACAGCTCATTATATATGCGAATTGGGTTTCCGCACAATAACTTTAAAAATATTGGACGGATTTTAAAATTTTTTGGTGTGTAGGTAGATCATACTAAAATACAGGTCAAGTTTGAATTCGGAGTCAGCAGGTCAAAGGTCAAAGGTCACAGCTCATGTAGATTGCTTTCCACATGATTACTCAATAAGAAGTGTTTACTGATCGCGTCAAGCGGGGGCATCCGTGTCCTATGGACACACCAAATTTCTAGTTTTATATATCTTTTTTTCATTGACACTTTGGAAAGAGACGTTATCGTGGGCAACGATATGCCGGCAAATGCCGCCTGAAAAGACTGTGAAAACCTAATCGCTATGTAAAATGCCTAATGGTATATGCTACAAAGTGAATTCTGTTCCATCACATTTTATGTACATTTAATCACATGCAAAAGCTTTGTAGTTAAACTGGCAATGTACGAGTGTTTTTCTTTGGCTTCTCAAAGTGATAAAATTACAGTATAAATCTTTAATTTCCTGTTGATTTCTAGAATATTTCTGGACGGTATACATGTGCTATATTCTACTACAGATTACAGTTTAGTTCATACCCAGTCGAGAGTTTATATTATTTTTAAGGTATAATGTAAAAATCATGGTTGTGCCGGATATGAGAATGTACAAATCAGGCAAAGTGGGGTTTTTGGAACGGTTTATCTTTATCTTTGTTTGTTTTCTTGAGCGGAACGAGTTAGTGCGGCTGCTGTTGTTATTGTTGTTATATCAGCAAGGGCGCCAGAAGCGGGGGGCAGAGGGGGCACCCCCAAATAAAATTTTTGGGGGCAAAACAAGTTTTTGCCCCCCCCCCATGTGCCCCCCTGAAAGGTGAACAAATACTTAATCAATTTTTTAAAAACAACAAGAACCCGGGCAAGAGCGTCAGCCTGAGGTCTGGCAAACTCTCTATGGCACCCATAGAAAAAACATCACTAAGACCCCGTTTACAGTGAGCAAAAGGCCGGCCCGAGGCCGGCCTTTCGCCCACTGTAAACGCACGAAAATCGAAATGCGGTACCAAATGCGGGGCCGGCCCGAGACTACCTCCTGGAGGTAGTCTCGGGCCGGCCCGAGGCCGGCCTTTTGTCACTGTAAACGCAAGCGGGCCCAAATGCGGGGCCAAAACCACTCAACCGTAGCGATCAACTGTGCTTCTCGTTGTTGGTGTGTATTATGATAAGGTAGTTTTGATCTATCAATCAATCAATCAATCAATCTATCTATCTTTCTATCTTTCTTTTCATCTATCTATCCATCCTATCTTTTTTTATCTTTCTTTATTTCTATCTCTCTATCTTTCTTTCTATTTTCTATCTTTCTTTCTATCTATCTTTCTGTCTATCTTTTTATCTATCTTTCTTTCAAGCTTTTTTCCATCTATCTTTCTATCTATCCTATCTTTCTATCTATCTTTCTATCTTTTTATCTATCTTTTCTTTCTTTCCATCTATCTTTCTATCTATCCTATCTTTCTATCTGTCTTTCTATCTATCTTTCTATCTTTATAATATATATCTTTCTATCCTATTTTTCTATCTTTCTTTTAATCTATCTTTCTATCCTATTTTTCTATCTTTCTTTTAATCTATCTTTCTATATCTTTCTATCTTTCTTTCTATCCATCCTGCCATCTTTCTATCTTTCTATCTATCCTATCTTTCTATCTGTCTATTTCTTTCTATCTGTCTTTCTATCTTTCTATCTATCTTTATAATATCTATCTTTCTTTATCCTATATCTTTCTTTTCATTTGTCTTTGTATCTGTTTACCTATCTTTCTTTTTACCGTTCTTTCTTTCTGATCTTCTATGCTTATATTTCATTGTATCTATGCCTACTATACTAATCTTTCTTCAAACATCTACTATCATATCATATAATGCCTAAGCTAGCTTGTACGTATCATTGTGTGGGTGGATGTGTGTGTGTGTGTGTGTGGTGTGTGTGGGTGTGTGTGGTAGTGTGTGTGTGTGTGTGTGGTGCTGTGGTGTGGGTGGTGGTAGTGTGGATGTGAGTGTGGCTGTGGGTGTGTGGAATGTGAAGGGGATGAGAATTGTGAGGGTGTGTGGTGTTGTGCCAGTTGTGACCTGATGACGATGCGAACGCGAAAAACTTACTGGGGCGCAGGCCCAAGGCTGCACTCTAGTAAAGCGCACAAAAATGCAGGAGATGCCCGAGTACCGCACACAAAATTCAGTACCGCCTGACGGGCCGGCCCGAGCTGGCCCATTCATGTAAACGGGATACTTAATAACATATGTAGTATTTGGCCATGGAGCCTGATTAATCATAGGCACCCACAACGTAAGCCAACATGAACCAGTTGAGAAAACTTTGGCATCCACCATTACGCCAATAGCTGAATTTTGTCAGATTAAATAAATTCATAACAATCGCAGTATTTTATCATAAAACAAGCAAAGCCTAGTAATCCTAACATTTGACAGGCTTTGACATAACATATGTACGACCATGACCATCCAAATAAGCTATTGCAGGTCTCTGTTCGGACGGCAAGCTACCATCCAAGTTTGGATACAAAATTAGGCCCTATGTGTTAGAAAGTATACCATAGATTTAGGGCCGACTTGATGGGCCGAGTGCCCCCCTGGCGCCCCAGGGGGGCGCTGGTGTAACCATATCCACGAATACTGCTTCGACTCCACCGAGGATCATTGCCCGCACACAACTCTATGGTTTTAATCAATTGATGTGAATAGTGAAGTTTAATTCCTATGGGGCCCCCTTTAGCCCCCCTTGGCCAAACTGGCGCCCGCGCCCCCCTGAGCATTGTACATAGGGAACATATAATAATCAGGCAGCATAATAGAGTATACTTTCACCAGGCTATAAGTGGCTCAACTATAACTATTCTGGATCTAGCACGAAGAAGCGCCAAAAATACGCCAAACCAACAAAGAAGAAAACTTCGACCTCAAGTTGACTTATGAACCATACAATATTGATGACGGACTTATGACTCACCAAATAACATTGCAAGGTCCGCCCTAGGTTATACGACATCTACCAACCACCAAAGTTTGGTTACAGATGGGCTTGATGGTAGAAAGTTACCTATGTTTGGGAGACCGAGGCCTAAAAAGAAATGGGGCCCTAGCCGTGCGCCGTGCCGCAGCCCACCGCCCCCACTGGGGGGGGGGGTGGTGATACACCATGGAAGCACCACGAACGAACCATACTTCCGACCTCCCCTAGAGCGATACATTCAGCCAACCGAAAGTTTGTCTATAAATCCATTGATGTGAATGTGAGTTATTCTTATACCGGCCATACCCCAAACTTTTGCCCCACACTTGGGCCAACACGGGCCACCCGGACACATGTCAATAGAAAGGAACATTAATTAGCCAACAATATAGAGGATCTACACACAAAGGGCTTCATACTAAAGGCTATTTCTGAGATCTAGAGAAGAAGATTTTTGAAAACTACCATAGCATTTTGGCCCGTTTACGAGGCACTGACCCTGGCCCCTAATGGGGACCAAGGTGTACCATTTCGAGGACGGCCTTGACTCCACCACTTAACCTGCCCATAAGAGATACATATCGCTGCCAAGTTGCCCAAATGCCAAATACATAAGCATTTTGAAAGAATAAACATGAAAATGTATAAAGTTTACGCACGCAAACGAAACACGTGGCCGGAGGCCGACGTAACGACGAGCGGACAAAAGCGATCGCAATAGAGCATCGACTTGAAGCTTTGGCTCAGCTGAGCATAAAAATGAGCAATAAACTTTAAGGCAATTTTCTTGTCTAAAAGTTGTCAATTTCATAACTAAAAAATGTGAAATTTTCGCCCCCGACGGGAAATTTAGTGTATGGATGGTGGCCTCGCCCTCAACAAGTGTACCCCCGTGAAACATACCTTTAGTATTAAACCCTTTCATTGTTTTCCTTTCTTCTCGGCTTTCTAGCAATATAAGAGTATTTTTCATTGCTCGAACAACGTGGTCACGTTTAAGCGTTTAATGAATACATTTCAGACTAAAACCGAATGGCAAAGTAAAAGTGGCTTAGCAATGCAAATAATATTAATATTTTTCAAATAATAATACATATTAGCTAATAAGCGCACATCATTTGTGACATACATGTACGTACGCTCATGAGAAATAAAAATTTACAATGATTCTGAGCTCTTGCTCGGATCATTCTCGCATACAAATGTGTATGAATAAATGCTTCTGAAAGAATATTGCATGACAAATGTGACTTCTGTTATTTTGAGTCAATACGAGCGTTATACAAAATTTAATTGATCAGACATGAACACCTGTATACATTCTGAAGCGCTCGCTTGATTGCTCTGCTCGGACTTAGTAAAATGAATAGTTTTCATAACCTTCGCAGGGAATTTCTTATTATGTTTAATTCCCTAGAAATTTGTTTTAAATGCTCTATAAACGTGACTTTTATACCCTGTTTTTACAAGAAGTCCCTAATTATAAAATGTACCTTTAAAATATGTTTTTACCATGCCTAGAATCACGTATTTTCTATGTGTATTTTCAAAAATTTCCTGCCGTGGGAGGGGGGTATCTCCCTCCCTTGCTCGGATGATTCGCTCTCTCGCAACTCGCAAGTATGTCTACCCAATCTCCAGTGAAATATGTATTTACCATGCCTAGAAAAAGTCTTTGCTATGCGTATTTTCAAAAAGTTGTGGGAGGGTTACCACCCTCCCCAGATTGGTCGCTTTGCTCCCTCGCATAGAACGACTACAGATTTTTATCTTTTCTAACCATTTTCAAATTTTACGTTCTCATGCAGTTGTACTGTCACTGCTCAATTATTCATTGAATACATTGTGATTTGGGGATAAATTTTAAGAGTAGTGGTGCATGTAGTATATCTTATTCATGCGTAATTGTACTTCTTGTATAAATTTTGATTTTATGTAAAGTCACAAATATTTGTACTCATTTGTATAAGAATGTATAATACATGAAGTATCAACAGAAAGTTATGCTTACTTTGTATTTTATGTTTGTGTTGGTGGTGCAGAGGATGACTCAGTTTGATTGTTTATTTTTTGTTTTTAGATTTGAAAAAAAAACCCTGACAAACCCTGTCCAGGATATCAAACACTTGTAACTCCCACCCCCCCCATGTTTATTTTCACTCAAAACCAAAAATAAATCATTCTTATCCACAAAAACATACTGTGCAGTATACATACACACATATAACCCATGTTTGGGGATGCACGTCTGATTACAAATTCATGTGATGTAAAACATCCAACTGAAGTTTTTGTATACATTAATCTTTCGAAACTTTGATTATGCCCTCATACGAGGTGTGACAAAAAAGAAACAAGACTGTCACAGCCATGCACATGTCACTGTGTTGCCCAACATCTCAACATTCTGCTATAATATTATTCACCTATCTTACTCTGTGCCCTTCCCTCGGCTGTCAACCCGTTGACTACAAGATTCCGTAAATCCCTATAAATTCAATCTTTATTTCCAATTCATTAAAAACAGATACATAGACAAAAACAGACAATACAGAACAAAATTACACATGTTGACAAAACAGAGATACAACTGATATTGGTGGTACAAATGTACATTGCATTTGAAACAAAATAAAATAATTATTGGAAAAATGAATGGAAAAGGGTGTGTACGTAGAAAGCCATTGATATGGCTTGTTAAATTGCACAAACCCAAAATTATTGAATGGTGGTTGTTTGATATTATAACTGTAGCTTTAGTTGTGATAGTAGACTTTGTACAGTGCCCATCCGGTTCCCGTAATCAACGGGTTAAGTGGCACGCCCCAACTACGCCCTGTCACGATATTGGAGGTTGCACAAACATGGAGTAGGGAAAAATCTGGCTCCTGGTTCAATTGGAAGGGGACCCAACCGAGTGTCTCGAGCTTCTCCTGGAGAAGCTCGAGATACCAGCTGAGCACCTGCCCAACTGACCCAGGAACTTCAGATCTACTCCCCGCTCCACTTCTCGTATCGTGACGGGGCGAAGCAGGGGTGTGCCACTAAACAGCCCGAGGAAGGGGCACAGAGAGAGATAGGTGAACAATATTATAGCAGAATGATGATGAGATGTTGGGCAACACAGTGACAGGGTTGGTGAGTTGATTGACATTGCGTCATGGGTTTGGCTTTCACAGTCCCGTTTCTTTTTTGTCACTCCTCATATAATTGCTTATCAAGTTTACAACACATAGAGACACACACACACACAAACACACAGACAGACATGCACACACAGAAAGTTGACAATGCTCATTTCCTCAAAATTGTATACATATTTTTAATTCAAACAAAGCTATATACGTTTTGAATGACACAAAACAACTTACATTGAGGATTTTTTTTCTCTTTACATTCTGATACAATATGACATTACAAAGAAATTGACAACTACGATTTGCTCGTTACAAAAATGACTACACACACAAATACTATGTACACTTAGCTCTACGAAATTCTCCTACCTCCAATCCATTCTTTAGTGGTTATTTGTTTTTTTTTCATTTTCATTTTTATTTCTCTTGTCCATCCCCAATATGTTGCTATACCTGGTATCAATGTAGGCAATATTTTTTCCTAACTCCCGTTAAGAATTAATAACCCCGAAATTCCAACATATAATGGCTGTATAATTGCAATTTTGCCATACAGCGGAACCTTGTTATATCGAGGACCTTGCAACCAAAAAAATCACCTTGTTATATCAGTTTCCCACTCTATCAAAACAAAGGAAATACAAAGAGCTGGGACCAGCAAAATTATCTTGCTATATCAGGATTTTTTTTCAATATCCGACCTCTTCATAACACGGTTCCACTGTATAGGTTTAAAGCCCAAGTTTAGTTTTGGGGATTTCTTTTTTATTTGAAAGCTTTATGCCCAAAGGTCACATCACACTAATAACAGATTCTGAATGTCATTCGTTTTTTTGATATTAATTAATGAAAAATCTCCAAGACACCCCAAGAATTTACGGGGTGCCCCCGAGATTTTCGACTATATTTTACATTATAGCATCTACAGGGTTAATAAGGTGTTAAGGTTATCCGAGTTATACCTCATCAGAAAGAGCAGACTCTGATCTTTCTAATGAGGTATAATTTAAGGAAATTTATGTCGCAGGCCAATCAAAGAACACTGTACATGTGTATGGTAATGACCGTTTCCCTGTATCATACAATAATCATACACAAGTTTGCACATACAGTTCCCACTTCTTGAACACTACCTTAATTTATTTTAGGTCATATACTCCATTTCATTTCAAACCTCTTGGTTACAATTTACAAGTATGATTGCTTACAGCAACCTTTTAGGGCATTATATATGAAGAAGCTGAACACGACAAATCTGTTTAACGTGTGAATAAGATACACGAGGCATTACTTGTTGAAAGATAAACAAATGTATGATAATCTCATAGAGACCAATCTTTGTTTTTAAAATTGTGTTACATTAACCAGTTGAAAACGGTTTGATTTTGCTTAAAGGCCCACTGTCACGACAATGAAAAACACCTTTGACTAAAATCATGAAAAGGGTGCACTAATGACACCCATAATGCAACGGAAACAGCCATGACAGTGTGAAAAAAATACATTTGATTTCCTACCAACAATCTGTATACTAGGGCACTGCAACATTCCATGTTCATGAGTATGTGCCTGTATTCCAAGACTAGTTGTCATCCTTTCTGTGGTTGAGTTGACCCTTGACAGTGGGCCTTTAAACATGCATTTCCCATAGACCTCAAGATGAAAGTTATTGTGTCTAGTCTTCAAGGAGTTAACGCTGGACAATCATTGGGTTTTTTCCCTCTACAATGGTAATAATGACAAATAATATGATCGCATCTGAGACAGCAGTATGATATAAAATCAACATAAAGTCGACCTTTATATTCACAAGTATTTATAGGTTTTATGTACATCTGTAAAATCATATCGTATGATCAATCTTTTTAAAGTGACATTATGTGATATTATGTACACATTCAATCATCACTACATTGTATTTAGGCACTCTATCTGTACTTATGATATTTGCTGACCAACAGAACGTT
>JZLH01S0398984.1:17803-29396 GCA_001188425.1 Eucidaris tribuloides | reverse complement strand
GTAAATCGATTTATTTATGTACCTGGTAAATTGCATTACCGAGTCTGAATGTGAGACTAGACAGAAACTGTGGGTTTAATTTAGGCTGTTTAACAACAATAAGTGGAGGTTACACTCATTTATACGAGTTAAAATTATACGAGGTTGCATGTTATATGGTACACAGTCTAGTTCAAATACTGATGTTTCATACAAAAAATATATCTGACAAAGGGTTTTTCTTCAAATGACATGAAATTTAGTGTCGCCACAGTTGAACCTACAGGTGTGTATTACTGGTATTCTATACAAGGTGTTGATGTCTATGTGTAAATCATCTTGCTTTCAATATTGATGGCAGGTAAATTTATTGTTTGACATTACAGGCTATCAAATTGTCCTAGCAGAACATAATATTGGACTGTTTGGTTTGAAAGTGAAAATTTAATGAAAATTATTTCACACTCTCATATGATACATGAATAAGATGGTAGACACTTACTGTAACTTTCGTTACAAATGACGTAACAATATAATTTTTCGAGTTGCAATTTATGTCAAAGGTGTACTATAGTTGTTCGTCAATGTGTATTCTAATTGCAATCTGTCAAGAGAGATAGATACCACTTATTTAAGCCAGAAGGAGCCAAAATTAGTCTACATGATTTCGTCCAATTTGTTAAGCACAAGCACATGTGCATGAAATTCAAATACGTTGTGTCAATTGAGTAAATTAGAGTGGCTAATTTAAAGGAGCCATGTAGTGAAAGTGATTGACCCAGTTCAATTTCTACCTTTTTTATGTGTTGGCAAGTGTAACAGCGCCATCTCGAGGCCAACTGTGGCTAACTGTGTTATATATTGGCAAATGCAACAGTGCCATCTCGTGGCCAACTGAAACTTCAAAACCAAGGCAAGATGTTTGCAGGTTGAGATTGAATCATCTTATTCCAGATTCATCCTGGATTTGGTGTTTTATCGAAAGTATAGATTATGGAGGCAAAGAGTTTTCATGGAATTATGGCGTGATGTTACCATGGAGTCATACAAGCAATAACGACATGAAGCCAATTCCGTAGAGACCTTGTCTTTATTTAAAACTTACTCAACGCAGTACAGAGGATTCTTTTTTCTCTTTACATTCTGATACAATATGACATTACAAAGAAATTGACAACTACGATTTGCTCGTTACAAAAATGACTACACACACAAATACTATGTACACTTAGCTCTACGAAATTCTCCTACCTCCAATCCATTCTTTAGTGGTTATTTGTTGTTTTTTTTTCATTTTCATTTTTATTTCTCTTGTCCATCCCCAATATGTTGCTATACCTGGTATCAATGTAGGCAATATTTTTTCCTAACTCCCGTTAAGAATTAATAACCCCGAAATTCCAACATATAATGGCTGTATAATTGCAATTTTGCCATACAGCGGAACCTTGTTATATCGAGGACCTTGCAACCACAAAATCACCTTGTTATATCAGGTTTCCCACTCTATCATGGTAAAAAAACATAGGAAATACAAAGAGCTGGGACCAGCAAAATTATCTTGCTATATCAGGATTTTTTTTTCATTATCCGACCTCTTCATAACAAGGTTCCACTGTATAGCTCTAAGGAAATTATTTATCTTGCAGGACAACCAAAGAACACTGTACATGTGTATGGCAATGACCGTTTCCCTGTATCATACAATAATACACAAGTTTGCACATACAGTTCCCACTTCTTGAACACTACCTTCATTTATTTTAGGTCATATACTCCATTTCATTTCAAACCTCTGGGTTACAATTTACAAGTATGATTGCTTACAGCAACCTTTCACGGCATTATATATGAAGCAGCTGAACACGACAAATTTGTTTAACGTGTGAATAAGATACACGAGGCATTACTTGTTGAGAGATAAACAAATGTATGATAATCTCATAGAGAACAATCTTTGTTTTTAAAATTGTGTTACATTAACCAAGTGAAGACGGTTTGATTTTGCTTAAAGGCCCACTGTCACGACAGAATGAAAAACACCCTTTTTAGACTAAAATCATGAAAAGGGTGCACTAATGACACCCATAATGCAATGGAAACAGCCATGACAGTGTGAAAAAAATACATTTGATTTCCTACCAACAATCTGTATACTATGGCACTGCAACATTCCATGTTCATGAGTATGTGCCTGTATTCCAAGACTAGTTGTCATCCTTTCTGTGGTTGAGTTGACCCTTGACAGTGGGCCTTTAAACATGCATTTCCCATAGACCTCAAGATGAAATTTCTTGTGTCTAGTCTTCAAGGAGTTAACGCTGGACAATCACTGGGTTTTTCCCTCTACAATGGTAAAAATGACAAATAATATGATCGCATCTGAGACAGCAGTATCATAGAAAATCAACATAAAGTCAACCTTTATATTCACAACTATTTATAGGTTTTATGTACATCTGTAAAATCATATCGTATCAATCTTTTTAAAGTGACATTATGTGATATTATGTACACTTCAATCATCACTACATTGTATTTAGGCACTCTATCTGTACTTTCGATATCTGCTGACCAACAGAACGTCATTACAGCAAAACTGTGAGAGATGAATTTCTACTCTACCAGCTGGCATACAAATAAGAACATTTTTGGGAGTGTATATGAAAAGAATTTAGAACTTGTTTACATTTCCACTATAGCCTTGCAGTTTGTATGCTTGATGACTGGAACTTTAGCAGGCGAGACTATTGTAGAAAGATGAATGTTTATCTGTTTGTCATTCAAGAATATGCAGCAACACATAATATTGATGCAAGTGCCAAAATTCAGATTCATCACAGTTTGATGTACATAGAGATAACGCCTGTCTTTGTTGTGAAGTGTGGTGGGCGGGGGGGGGGGGGGGGGGGTGCGAAGACGAACAACTAGCTAATAAACAGGAGTCTAGCATGAAGTGTCAATATGCGTTTTCTGAAAATGGCAGAATTGGTGAGAAATTTGTGTGGTTTGTTTCATTGGACAAATTTCATGAAATATGATGACCCCGAAATTGAGTATGATAATTTTTTGACAGTAGTGTGACAATCAACTGACAAAAACGCAGGAGACGATGACTAGCAAAGTCAAACATGATACATGCAGTGGGGACTCTAACATGATAATCAACACACACATCCTGCAAACAGATGATATTCAGTAGAGTTACACCCAATTCCGGCATAGGATTTTTTTTTTTACATTCAGCAATATACCAACAATGAACAATTGTTATCATATCCAAGATGACTTACAAAATACAGTACAAATACTGAAAAGAAAAGAATTGTATGTACACATGAACCTCACCAAGCAGCAATCTCTTGAATAACAAAAAGAAAAGCTTAGCACGTTGAACACGATCCAATTTTGCTGAAACATACATTCTCTGAGTTCAAGAAAGCCTGGGACTGGTCTTCCAACAGGTTAATTGTTAAACCACAGTGTCAGCAAGTATTGCTGCAAAACTTAGGGTTGTAACACTGGTATGAAATCTGTATTAACATCCCTACAGTAACAAGACCTGGCATCTCAAAAATGATAATGTTCAGGAGAGCCAAAAAACATGGCTGCTGTAACACAGTAACAAATGGGATAGCTGTCATTTTACCTGATGACAGTGGCTCTAATTCTGTAATTTTGGATTTGGACAAAACAAAATCTAGTTTCCTAGCTACAAGATTACATGAAAACCTAATTTTCGCCAAAAAAATTGAGATGCGAGGTTATGTCACCCCAGGATCAATAATTATCTCACGTTCCATCTTACATACTTTGGGTAACAAGAAAGTTGTACAGAAGAAGATGTAAAAGTAGAAAATTTGGTGACCAAAATTTAGTTCCAATTTATACACCATTTTGGAGATTTCAACACACAGCCCAACTTTATACTCGTCGGTGAGTTTGTAACTGTTAATGCTGGCAGAAGGGTATTAACTCAGTTTCTATTGAGAACCAGAAGGGCACTATCACTGGACAAAGTCAATGGCATTAGTGCCCTTCTGGTTGTCAATATGTATTGAGGTAATGCCCTTGAGGTTCTCAACTTATTCTGGACACAAGATAAGGTTCATCTCTTTTCAAAGGAAATTTACAGTTAAAACATGATGCCAACATTTCACTACAAAAACTCACAATGGAAATTGTTAGCATTATCACTTCCTTGGTATTTTGATAACCTACCTCCCACCTCCCCCCCCCCCCCCCACCCCAAACACTTGCAGATGGACATGAATATCTGAATAATCTGATACATTAAAAAAAAAAACCTGACGTTTTCTTTCTTTTTTTCTTGTGGAATAGTCTATCAAATGTTCATTATCAAACTGAATGAAATATACACATGATGCAGTCAAAATTCACAGGAAAGCAAACAACATTCTCAGCAATTCACTACTTAGTGTGTATAAATAAGGAATGCTATTCACAAATGACATAATTGAACTTCTCTTGATTGAATGGTGCATAATGGCAAATATTACTTATTTGATTAAATCATTATTTCTGTTTTCTATTTATGAGTAACATTAGTCAAAATTCCAGTTTTGTAAGTCCATAAATACTATAGTTTAATACTTCAGAGCTATTTTAAATATTTCTTTTCAGTCATAACTGGGAAAGATGCCGTGTAACAAACCTGTGTTATGCTTTCCCTTCAAACCTCAACTTGTCAAAATGAATGAAAATTAACCTGTTGCCTCCGAGATCTTCTAATGTCCATATATCCATAGAATTAATACAGGACACATCTGGTTCCCATAGCCAACTGGTCAAAAAAATTCCTGAAGCAAAAATCTAAAATTGCTCTCATTTTCCTCATATTTCTAGAGGAATCAATGGTAAAATAAGGCAAGTATCCAAGTCTTCTGATAATCTTCTGATGAACTTCTACCCTTGAGTATACTCGAGAATGATGATTTTGGGGGCGGTGGAACTTCACTTACACAAGAGGACTCTACACCATATTCTCGCAAGCCCTGTGTTATCGAGTAAGTGAAATATCAGCACTATTTAGGTAGATATTTCATGTCTATGCCAATGAACATTTTTTCTGAAGGACGAACTGCCATTTGTTGGTATGAAAGGGCCCTCAGCTACTTGATGATGAGCCCACATTTACTGTCATGCTACAACACAATTTTAGGGATGGAGTCGAGGCCGACGGAAAAATATTGTTCCCATGGGTGGTACTGGACCCTTCTGGACAATGATAACCTAACACCTGTAAACATGAGGATGGATACAGATTTAATCACTCTGTCCTTAAATAGATGGGAGAAGAAGGGGGATGGAACAATAGATAAGCAGTTACTCTGTATTTGATTTTTTTGACATTTTTTTTTGTTTCTTAAATTTTTTTTGCAAAGGTGACTGGTGCTAATTTTTTGGACAAAAGTTTACGTTCAGCGTCTTCTCGCTTTCTTGGAGGCGGGCTGGTGGCGGCCAGCGGGTGATTTCCTCTTGTTGGAGGCGGGGGAACTCTTGCCCCTGGCCCCGCTCCTGGAACTGGCCCCGCTCCTGGAACCGCCCCCTCGGTGGGGCTTCTTTTTGAGGGACTGTTCCTCGGGCATGTCAAACTCCTTCCGCCGATCAGCTGCAGACAGAGAAAAGAAGATTCTTGGGTTTATCTCACATTATTCATTCATTTCATTGGAAACCACTGAGGATAGCCCATAATGCCTTATGCAGTAGACTTTCATTAAAGGCATTGTATAACAATGTTTCCAGTTTAAAAAATCTGAGCGACATGATTCCCCATGCTACTAGTGTCTTTGATACGGTCTAAAAATGAAGCCCTGAAAAAAATTGCAGTGTAAAACAATCATTAAGTGCTTTAAAAAAGTGAAAATCATTGAGAGACCATTCCAGCTTTTCTCCATAGACTGTTGTGTTGCAGAATTTCCTATCGCCCGATATAAAATTAATGTGCCACTTTGTATATGCACATATTGTACTAGTAACAGCATAACTGTCCAAACTTTTGTGTTTCTAGGGTGTTTGTTTGTCCATTCAAACACTGTCAGATATGTCAGATAGCAAAGTTCGACAATTTTTTAAACGGGTCTTCCACAGTGTTATATAGTGTCTTTAAAAAAAAATTGCTTGGGTGGCTGGGCCTAGGAAATTTTTTTTTGTTGTATCAAAATTTGGATATATAAAGGTTGCAAAAACAATGCAAGAGCCCTGGAGCACAATGTTCACCAGAGGTCAACAACCTCTCTGTGGTGCCCATAGAGAGTACAACATAAAGTGTACATAGTTTTGGCCCTTGGAGCCCACAGGCACCAATGGGGCCACATGAACCATTTGAAAAACTTTGCATCTCCTTGGCCATACAAACGATTCTACCGAGTTCTGTTAAAATTTTAACATCCATTTTTACCACAGAATATGAAACAGACCTATCATAAAATGGAAAAAATGCTTTACCAAAGTCTTATGCAATGGCTACAGCTGATATTCTGAGGTCAATGACCTTTGACCTATACTGACCTGCTGCTGCTTCCTCTTCCAGTTCATCCCAATCTTTGCCACTCTCTTCGCTGCTTCCCAGTTCCTCTTCTGTCAATTGGAATATTAAGCAAAAAATGACATTTTACACACCATCAAACAAACAAAACACAACACAAAAATATATCAGTAAACAAATGCATTTTAGAGATGTGGTTTAACTGATCTATAACAAATTGACAGTTGTAAACATAGAAGACTTCACAGTGTAAACATTTTCATGTATCTTGTACAGCATGAACATGATGAAAATAAAAACAAAGAAACATTTTGTTTTGATTTTTGGCCTATATCCCGCTTCTGTTATACATAGTAGGCGAGACAAAAAATGTAAATGCAGCACTGATTTAGGTACATGGGCTCCATAAAACAGGTGACTTTATCATGTAAAATGTAAATATCTATATATTAAGTCAATTTATCTTTGAACTCAATGTTGTGAAAACATCCCAAATCTTCCAAAAGAAGAAATCTCAGTCACAAAACCAGAAATACCACTGAAAGTGATTAACTCTTAACGTGCCGAAGTCACAGATCTGCACCAAATAATACACATAAAGTCCATAGCAGTTCAAATCCTCGGGCATGTTAAGAGTTAATACTCCACCCCATCGGGACCCTGATTTTTTTGCCATAATATGCTGTAATCATGGCGATGCAGTTTCCAACACATTCAAAATATGTGTGTGGCACATCTTTCTTCACACAAAGACTAAGGCCTAAAAAAAAAATTGTTGTATTGGCGTAACCCGCCTGACCCTAAAAATATCCCCGACCCTACATTTTTTTTCTTTCTTTGTATTGCTATCGATAGTATCGATATCGCATATCGTGCTGACTTTGCAACGAATTGAAAACCCACAGCGATTTTTCCACCGTATGTGCGCGTACAACGCACTTCATGCGCTTCTATATGGAGCCTCGCTAGCTATCCTCTAGCTGCGCTAACTACATGTAGCTAGCGATGATCGAGCTGTTTACCTCAACATGGCGTCTTACGCAGTCAAGAAAATGGAAACACTTGGGCCAGAAATTATTTTCAGTGTCCTCAACTTTGGCTTGAATGATGTCAATGATGAACTATTGCAAGAAATAGCGGCTTCCGAATTGGCCGATTGTAGGCTTATAAGTTCATAAAGTGAAAGCAATGGGCGCTGATAGTGGTCCATAAAAAAACAAAAAAAAACACCACCGCCCTACCTACCCTATTTTTCAGTGAACCGTTACTCCAATACAACAATTTTTTTTAAGGCCTAATATGTGTGCCCAATTTCATGAGTATTGCTCAAAAAATCCACAAGATTTGCAATGGAGAGACACCCACCCAACTGCCCAACCATACCCCCTTTATACCCCCTTCAATTATTTGTTTGGTGGGGGTATGATAACGATATCATTCAGAAAAACGTATAGGTCCTACCTGAGTAGTCACTCTCCGATTCCGATTCCTCACTGTACTCGCTCTCCGACTCTTCCTCCTCTAGTTCTGAGCCGGATGGTTGGTAAGCCAGATCACCTTCTTCCTCGTCATCATCCTCTTCATCTTCCACCTGACCAGAAAAAACAGGGAAATATAACCAATAGTCGTGTCTTATCAATAACAGGAAATTTGATGTTTTAACTACAAGTTCATTCGCACATAACTTACCCGGCATCAATATTCTCAGCTTACATTGTCACACATGTGTTCGTATTTCATTTAGCATGATGCATTGTGCAGAGATTTTGTTATAAAATGGAGTGTTCTGTTTTCAACTGCTCTGTTCTGTACAAAAGGGTCATTTTCAGAATACAAAGTATAAATAGATTGTTTTATGTGGTTTTTGTTCAAATTATGCTGTTCTGCAAGTTCTTAATTTTAGCTTTTAATCTATGTAACCACTTCACTTGGATTTCTTCCTGCTCTTTACAAAAAGTGAAGTGGATGTTTAACGTGTACAGGGTGTGACTCTCCCTCACTGTACACACTGGACCAATGTAGCACAATAAAGCATGAGATACAATCATTTAAAAGTGGACTTCGTGACAAACACACATTCCTTGAAATTTTAAACCATTTTAACTCACATCACTCTCAGGCTCCAAAAATGTCCATCCTCCATTTTCAAAGAAAGTGTCCGGATCGTCAACGATGTGCTTCATGATTTTAGGCCAGTTCAGTGACTGAACGCCCTCCGTGTATTTGATGTCACAAGAACTGAGTTCACACAGGAAAAAAGAGAGAATATTTTACCATACAGAGAATGCAAAATCATTTACTAGATGTACCATGTCTAAAATTTTGCCAGCTTAGGTCTTACTGCAGAAAAACATCTCCCACACAAGATCTTGGACAGGAGTAAAAATGTAGAGACCAAAAGTTAAAAACTTAAGTAGCCTCTCCCCCATCTATGGAAACAAGTAACAAGGCAATAGCCATAATGTGTTTCATTCTATTTGCATACAATTATTCTAGGTACATTAGAACATTTGACCTCTGAACTACATACATGACCACCTTTGACCTCTAAATAAAATGTAGGTCCATGCAGGCATCAACCATCTAAGTTTGGTTACAAATGGGCTTATGGTTACAAAGTTACCAATCCCAGAAACTTGCAGGTTAAGTTATAACATTTGCCCTTTGACCTACATAGATGACCTTTGAATCAACATTGAGGTCCCTGTACGGCATCTATCATCCATGTTGGTTACAAATGGGCAAATGGTCGTAAAGTTATTCAAGTTTTATAAGTGTTACGAACAGAAGTCGCAAAGGATCCCTAAGCCCTTTAGCCACCTTGACACAAGTAACAAGGCAATCGCCAAGCGTTGTCTCGCCTGCATATCGCAGTCATGAAGAGACTGCGTGTCAAAACTGAATTTGGTGATTCCACGGCCTAGCTATAGAAAGTTATTAGGTTGTACAACATAGCACAGTGCCAGTCATGGAAAGTTCATGTGACCTTTGACCTTAATCAAATTCAACTCACATTCGAACTTGACCTGCACCTTCAAGAGATGGACCTCTTGTATGAATTTTGCAATCCTACCTCGAAGCGTATAGAAAGTTATTGTGTGTACAACATAGCACAGTGCCAGTCATGGAAAGATCATTGACCTTTGACCTTATTCAAATTCGACTCATATTCGAACTTAGACCTGCACCTTCAAGAGATGGACCTCTGGTATGAATTTGGTGATCCCACCCTCGAAGCTATAGAAAGTCATTGTGTGTACAACATAGCACAGTGCCAGTCATGGAAAGTTCATTGACCTTTGACCTTATGACCTTATTCAAATTCGACTCATATTCAAACTTGACCTGCGCCTTCAAGAGATGGACCTCTGGTATGAATTTGGTGATCCCACCTCCAAGCTATAGAAAGTTATTGTGTGTACAACACAATTGTTGATGACGCCTACGCCGGAAATAGTGATACCTATGTCTCGCTTCGCTACGCAGGCGAGACAAAAATCTGATCACAGTCCCATATGTTTACATTTCTGGTAAGAATTACACTCCTGACAGTCAACATGACAAAATTTCTCCGCTTCTCCTCTACTCCCGGAATTTCTTACTTACCAGGAGATTGTTATCTTGGAAATGTCAACAGAGTGCAGCAAATCCCTTCAGATCCTAATCCCCTAAGCTAACAGACTGCAACTGCTTGTTTTTTGGTAGGACAGGGTGAGTCCAGTATACATAGACCAAACCTATTAAAATGTTCACAAAACCTTTATTTCTTGGTCGATTTATGTCATTCAAAGTTTAATTTACATGTACAGTGTACATGACTAAAGATCAGTAGATATTAATTTGCTCTGCCTGAAATTGCTTCAGTCAGGCAATTTATCGACTCTGACAATCCTATTACGTAAGATCAAGGATTAGGTTCAGCGTGATAAGCCTCAGTAGTTTACAGTGAGAAGGGAAAGCCCCAGGGGCAAGGATTAAAATTTGGGGTTTCATAAACACAGGTAGTTCTATTGTTATGAGGGTTTTGAGGAAACGAAGACCTTTTGTCATGAATTTGACTTACTTGAGCCAATCCTTGACTTGGTCCAGGAGATTCATGGGAATGGCGTTGACCATGGAGACCTTCCGGCTGTAGTCCTTGAAGATGAAGACCATGTCAAAGTTCTTGATGTGGAACTGGACTCGCTCAAAGTGGACCAGTTCCACCTCATCGAGCGAGATACAAAACGTCGGCTGTATGGGGAGGAAAGGTGGGAGTAACAAAGACCAAACTTCAAATACTTGTTCATTCAGTACTCAATAATTTATTCCATCATGGATATGCCATGTACACATGATTATTATGTATACAAAATATTCTAGTATTCTCTGACTGTATTGCTACAAATTTCTACTCATAAGAATGAGTTTTTAGCAAGCTTAGAAAACTGATTTGATGGAAATATATGAAGCAACATTTGTACAGTCAACTCTGCAGAAGTCGAAGTCGCGTAAGTCGAATAATTGCCTAAGTCGAAGGTCTTTACTGGGTCCCATTCCTTTATTTTCTTTTATTTTTACCCGTCATAAGTCAAATTTCGTCTAAGTCCAAGCATTTTCTTCAGTCCCAAGAAATTTGACTTAGGCAGAGTTGACTGTATTTCATCAAAATCTGAAGTGTCAGGGTTCCCAACATTTCATGAAAACAAATTCCCTGATCTTTGCCAAAATGGAAGTTAAAACTTTATGGATTATCACTATCTTTTGCTTCTCTTATTTCTTTCTCACTCTGTGTCAATCCTAGAGGAACAAGGTGACAAACAAAACTGATTTTGTTCCTCATAATAAGGACTTTTCTCAAACTCCCAGACTTTTCGCTGACTGGAAAAAATAGAAAGTCGTTTTCCAGGTTTTTCCCCGATTTCCAAGTTGGAAGAGAACCATGTATGAGTTTGTAGGAGACCTACTCATTTGATTTGATGGAAATATATGAAGCAAAATTTGCAGAAAATTTCTTGAAAAAATGGAAATCCTACCCATTCTGTGACGTTGATCATGCAGCTACTGGTGGGCTGGAGGAGGACGGTGCTACGGTGCGGTACGCCAGGGAACCCCAGGTCGCGGAAT